>PVJO010003910.1:0-116018 GCA_004026905.1 Hystrix cristata | reverse complement strand
GAGCTTCCCCAACAGCACTGGAGGAACACTACAGAAGGATTTCACTTCCTGTTGCTGGTGTCCATGCTGGGAAGTCTCTTGGTAGACAATTCCATGTCCAATCCCGGAAGCACTGTGGCTTTCCCTGTACCCAGATCTGCAATGCATGCAGTTTCTTCAGCATTCTTGGTACCCCCAGCAGCTCTCAGGGATACCTCAGCTTCCAATAACTGCAATACAAAAAACTCCCGTAGCCGGCTTCACCAGTCCAGGGCACCAAGCAACTTCCCTAAGCAACTCTACCAAGAGGTTTTGTAGTGGACTGCCTCCAGTTAGAAGCCTCCCCATGAGCAGCTTTGCCTGGAAGCCTAGAGGGAAATGGCTGTGAGATCCAAAGGACATGTTTCTAGAAACTTCTACAAGTCACATACTATAGCGAAGTCTCTGTCATCCAATGAGCCACACCAGGTCTGGATATTTCCAGCGAGATCCAATTTCATGCTTATCCTGAGGTGTAATAGCTATTCCTATATCTGCATTCCTTTCTTTTTTTTAGAGTTCTCTTTACTTATTACTATCCATTCCTTTGACATTTTAAACTCTCATCATAATTTGTAGTTTTATTTGTTAAATTTTGTAGGCTGAATTTGTGTGATTTTTCTCAGATGGTTGGCCCTAGAATAACTGATAAGTCTTCTAACCCTTGGGTGGTATTACTATTTTAATTCTCAAAAGAATCATGAAACCCCTTTACACAGCATTCTCTAAGTTTCTACATTAGCTATTTTAATTGTTGTGTAGGAGTCCGTAATGGTAGAAGTTCATCATTTTTTCTTCTGTTTCTTGTTATTTCATTTTCATCATTGAACATATGTAATGTCTGCAAATTGTAAATAATATTCTGGTGAGCATGCTTGAATAAAAATCTTTGCTCATATCTATAATGTTTTCTCTATTAGTATCTCTTAGTCATACAGACATTTTAGTCAGGGGAAAATAATGCACATACCATACAAAGGGCTTCAGAGAATTCCAGAGGAATTTCAAACATATTATTAAGTGTCAAAATGAAAAAATGTATAAGAAGAAAGGTAGCATAGTGTTTATTGTCTCTTGTAAAAGTTTCATAGCAAGAATTTTAAAACTCTCATGTAACGCAAGAACTAAAACAAGGTTTGAGATTGATCCATTAAAGAGATGGATGACTGGGGGAGTGGAGGAAAGGGGAAAGGGATGAGCAAAGAATTAAGATGTATTGTGTACATGTACCAACTCCTCAGGAGGAGTGTAATCATTATGTACTACAAACATGTACTAATAAAAAATAAAAATGAAAAATTGATTATAAACCACTTCCAGTTGCCTCTGTGATCCAATGTTTTTTTCTTGGTTTATACCTAGGGACTCTAATTCACGGAAAGTGCGGTGAGTGGAAAAGGAGTAAGTCATTCAGGATAATTTGGTTGTTCTTGCAAGAACTAGAGGAGAAAGAAAGCAAGTTCTTTTACTCTTTTAGGAAGATATTTTAGAAGGGGAATAGCTGGGTCAAATGGAATTTCTAATTTTAATTTTTTGAGGAATTTCCATACTGATTTCCATAGTTTTCTAGTCTACATTCCCATAAACCTTATAGAAGCTGCCACCCCCTGAACCTTGCCAGCATTTGTTATTAGTTACATGCAGTGGAGTACTGCTCTGTCACAGAGATAAACCTGAGTCATCTGTAGGAAAATGGATGCATTTTGAAATCATAATATTAAGTGAAATAAATAAATTAGACACACAGGTTTAAATATCACATGGTTTCTCTTATATAAGAAAACCAAATTATAAATAAAGAGCAAAATAAAGGTAGATAATAGGAAGTAGGGAGATAGATCTTTCTCAGATGGGAAGGGGATCCAGAGACAGATGGAGAGAGGAAGTGGGGGGAGGAAAGAGGACTTTTGAAAGAATTAAGATGTGTTATGCACATATACTAACTTCCACAAGGAATGTAAACAGTATGTACTGTTTGAATGTAAACATGTACTAATCAAAATAAAATAAAATGCAGGTGACATGAATAATTAGGCTGTTGGACACCAAAGACAGCAGCACAAGCACTATATTGATTCCCATATATACGGGAGCTAAGAGAAAGGTAATAGTGGGTTTTGGAAAGAATCTTCCTCCACGTTCACTCAAAATATTTCAGCTTTTATTTCGACAGACTCTGTAAAAAAAACAGTATATCATGGATTATCATCAAGTTAAACAGCTGCTTCTTCCCTTTAATTAACTATTTTATTTATTTTATTTACAGATGTCTTTTAGTGTTATGGGGCTTAGCATAGTTATTATCAATCTCTTTCCCTCTATCACCACACTTGACAAATAAAATTCACATGTATGGTATCCTACCACATGCTTATCTAGACATAATGCACAAAGTCAAAATTTGCAGTTTTTTCCACAATTTCCTCCAGACCAGCTGTATTTCACTCCTGTGTCTCTCACTGATCCTCTAGTCCTCTTGAGGGTCTTCAGTCCAGTGAAGTTGAGAGAGATGTGCTGGCTTTAAAAATTATCTTGAGCACTTATAATGTGCAGAGGACTAGACCATTGGGCTTGTAGGGGATTTAAAAATAATAAGAAAACCTCAGAGAGACAGGTATTGGCATCACTGACAAAATCACTTTCATCACAAGTCAGGGAAGAAAGGCAGGGAGTGCAGGGAGGGGCTTGTCACCAAGGAGGGCCGAGAGTGGCCCACTCGTATCTCTTTTTTTAAAATTATGTATATTAGTACATGTTTGCCGTACATAACAGTCACATTCATTATGGGGAGATGGTAAGTGTACATTACACATCTTAATTCTTGTTACAGTCCTTTCGCTTCCCTTTCCCTTCAGCATCTCTTGGATCCCTTTCCATTTACAGAAGGTCTACCTCCCTGTTTCCTAAAATAATTGGAATTCTCTTTCTCAAACATGGGCCCTTCCTGAAAATTATGGAACTCTGTATCAGGAAGGTTTTGCTTGGTGTAAAAGGCTGACAAGAAAGGTGAGGAGTCTGGGGGTAATAGGACACAGAGCGAGGCAGGTAGCACATCTTAAAGTTGTGTCTCACAAATAGAAAAATGTTAATCTTACATTCTTCTTGCAAAACTCGGATAATGTATTGATATATTATGTATTTTAGATTCTCTATTAGGGCATTTGCTGTTCTTCGTTAGTAGGCAACAAAGCATACAAGTCAGTGTATAAACCAACCCTTCTTTACTTCTTGTTTAAATATATAGTCAAAATAATTATTGCTGGGATTCTATGTATTTTATGTTTTCTGTGCAAGTAACACAGGATCACAAAACCACAAGATGGTTAAGGAGATGCAATAAATATTTATTGAAAAACTTTTTCTAGATATGAGGAAATTCCAACTCAGTTAAGAGAAGTAACTTGATCCATATATTCATAACTGACCCCAAAACAGGAGTTGTGGACAGAAATACTCACTTGTACAGTTTCCAGATTTTGTAATTCATCCATCTCATCCTCAATCAATAAATCTGATTCTTCACATACAGAATACTTTGAGTTGGCTTCATAGGATAACACAGTGGGGAGAGAGAGAGAGAGGTGAAGTAATAAATATTAAAAAAAAAAACTTAAAAGTAAATCTGGGAAAATGTTACCAGTTATTCACACTGTTATGTAGAGCTGACACCAATAGTTTGATGCCCCATATAAATAGGGAGTGTATCTACGCCATATTTATAAATCTTCAGATTCTATATGTCATGAAAAATGTAAGAAAGTTTTGGAATACTGAGATATATGAAATTAATTTCCACTCTGTGCCAAAAAGCTCGGTGGTGGGCAATTAGTGCACAGAACACCAGGGATGATCTCT
This sequence comes from Hystrix cristata, assembly GCA_004026905.1. Taxonomy (NCBI): domain Eukaryota; kingdom Metazoa; phylum Chordata; class Mammalia; order Rodentia; family Hystricidae; genus Hystrix; species Hystrix cristata. The sequence continues at coordinate 112,145 of PVJO010003910.1, read as the reverse complement.
AGGGGACACAAGGTCAGATAAAGTTGCAGAACTCAAATTCCATCACTAGCCTGTTTTTTTTTTTGTTTGTTTTGTTTGTTTGTTTGTTTGTTTTTTATGAGGTCTAGGGAAGATGTCTTAAGCAGTTACTTCATCAGCAGACTAAGGGTGTCTTTGGGTTCTGTCCCCTTACAATTTACAGTGAAGTGTCTAGTGCTAAATATTGTACTACTCATGTACTAGGCTACAACTGCTTACTGTTTCATGGCAAATTTAGAAAATGATATAATTTATGTACCACACTAGGCTATGCTAAAATAAAGGACATTTAAATGGAGCTTGGTGAAAAGATATTATATTTCTTTAAATTAAGTAACCAAAATAAAAATAGAATGTAAGTTATTTGGAAGATATTAGCTAAGAGATTTTTTTCATAAATTTTTACACAAGTCATTTGCTCCTCTTTTATGAATATAATATTTTTCATATTTTACACTTTAGCTTTTATATAATTTTTGTTTGTTTGTTTGTTTGTTTTGGTGCTGGGGATCAAACTCAGGGTCTTGTGCTTACTAGGCAAGCACTCTAACCACCGAGCTAAATCCCCAGTCTCTTGTATACAATTTTGATCAATATCCTATTTGTGATAGTCATACTCAATAAGACATTTTTCATCATTTTTATACGCATTTGGAAATTTACAAGTTTATTTTTGAAAGAATCTACAGTTTCTTTCACACACACAAACACTGAAATATTTTCTGTTAATGTGTGTGAAATTAAATGCGATGCAAACAAAATTTGCTCTTTTCACAAGGATACTGCAGTGACAATGGTGTTCTGTGTGATAGAAGGTGAGGCTGTGAGAAACCTGCCTTCTCTCTGTGGCGGGCCTCTCAGCAGTCCTACCATCTTTGTGTGGAGACAGAGATGTGAGAGACTAACCTCCTGCTGCACCTGTGTTCCTATGTTCTGGTTATGGGTTCTTATCTAGGGTGTCCCTCTGTCCCCTGTTCATGATGAGCTTTGCCATAGACTGCAGTTGACTACTGCAAATGTTTTATTCTTGGTATATTCTGTGCTTGCCATTCACTCACTCGTTCACACTTGTATCCGTGTATTCACTTACTACCTGTTCATTTATATATTCATGCAGCATTTGTTGGTGTGGACTCTCACTTGCTTTGATCTAGGTACTGGGCTGATAGATGAACAAGTCATCAGCTTTACTTTGGAAGCCTTCCCAGTCTTGTACGGAATCATATAGGTTAGCACATAACTACTGTACAGTTTAACAAGTATCAATGTGGTCACATGGATAGAATAGCAGGAGACAAGAATCCCAGTTAGTCTTGTATATTTGACTATTTGCTTGTCCAACATACACAACCTAGTTAAAACTGTGATTCTAAGGGCACAATCCATAATTTCAGTCACTTTTATTTTAACTATACTGCATTATCATATGTTTTGCATACAAGTAACTATACTTTCTTGAATATATTTTTGGATATTTTTATTACCCCTCCTTATCTTCTCCAAAATGAATTATGATTAGATTTTTAAAGTGGCAATGCTAGTACAATTATTACCATGAAGACTATGAGGATTAGAAGTACAAGGCATATAAAGGTTTAATTTTAACAGCTTTTAAAAGTATAACTGGCATAAAATAAGATTCATGTTATTAAAATACACAAGATTTGACTCATAAATAAATCTGACACTGTTTACAATGATATTTAATAATGACCAAAATTTCCTGACGTTTTCATTAATATGGATGACTTTGTATTTTCTAAGAATTCTTTTTTTTTTTTTTTTTTTTTTTTTGGTGCTAGGACTCAATTGGACTCAAGGCCTTGTGCTTGCTAGGCAAGCACTCTACCACTGAGCTAAATCCCCAACAACTCTAAAATCTTGTGAAAAAGAATTTATGATAACACTCTTGGTATCTTTCACTGAGCATAATGGTTTTGAGATATGATTAATGGTATCGTATATAGCAATAGTTTATTCATTTTAACTAATAAGTAGCATTCTGTTTCATTGTATAGGTATACCATAATTTATTATCAGTTTACTTATTGGTGGTAATCTGGGTTATTTTCAGTGACTGCAACTATTACAAAACTAAAGCCTTATGAACATCTGTGTGCAAGCTTTTGCGTGGGTGTATGCTTTGATTTCTCCTGTTCTCTAAAGTGGAATGGCTGTGTAGAGTTGCCTTCAGAGAGTCCTAGAGAGGCTTCTTGTGGCTGTACATGAAGACTTCCAGGATTCTACTTAAGACAGATCCTACTGAGAACCCAAAGGTTGAAGTGGGACATGGTCTCATGTCCCACTTTATGCACATCGTTTTTACAACTGTGTATGCAGACTGATTTAGATCCTTTATTTGAGATAAAATTAGTTACCTATAGGGGCATGCTTAACTTAAGAAACTCCCAAACTGTTTCCCAAAGTGGTTGTACCATTTTACATTTCCATCAGCATTATGTGAGAATTCTACTTCCTTTATATTGCTACCAAATTTGAGAGTCAGTCTTTTAGAATTTAGCCATTCTGTATGTGCACAGTGATAGCTCGTTATGGTTTGAGTTTGAATTTACTTAATTATTGATCATTTTGATTATCTCTTTAGATTTTTTTTTTGCCATCCATCCATCTTTTTGATAAAATGTTCAAATCTTTGTCCACTCTGTTTCCTTATTGTTGAAATTTGAGAATACTTGAAATATTTTGGCAATAAGTCATTTGTTAGATATATGCTTTGTGAATTGTTCTCAGGCTATGGCTTATTTCTTCATTCATTTAATGTCTTTCCAGAAGAAGGTTTTAGTTTTGATAAAGTCATTTTTTATGGATTGTATAGCTGTCCCCTCAAAGCCTCATGCAGTCATTGGTGAGGCTTTTTGGAGATAGTTGGATCTGGGATGTGTGATACAGGGATTAAGAGTATGTGGTAATAGCTTAATCCACTAATTGGCTTATCATAGCTCTGAGTGTGGATAAAGGGAAGACTTACCCTGGGTGTAGGTGGTACACCAAGAAGGCTTGTCCCCTGGATGGGATAAAAGGGAAAGGGAGGCTGCTGCCTGCTGATTTGCTGCTTGCTGCCTCCTGCCTCCCCTTCCATGGACCATTTCTCTTCTGCTTTGCCTCTGCCCGCCACCCTGCCTTGGAACCAGCTGACTATGGATTGAAACCTCTACAAACTGAGCTGAAATAAGCCTCCCTTCTTTAACTTGTGAGTGTTGGGTAGTTTGTCTCAGCAACAAGAAAAGTAATTAAGAAATGGGTCATGTTTTTGTTGTAGTATCTAAATCTTTATTTAACCCCAGATCCCAAGACTCTCCCATTTTGGTCTAGATGTTTCATAAAATTTCAGTTAGGTCTCTAGTCTACACCTTGTTAATTTTTGTATGCAATATATGCTACAGATTAAAGTTCAATAATTTGCATTTAAAAATTCCATTTGTCCAGCATCATTGTTAAAAAGACTTTTCTTCCTCCACTGAATCAACTTCATTAGCAAATCGGTTGCAGTATATGTGCAGGTCAATTTATAGGCTCTCTATTCTCTTTCATTTGTACATTAATTTATCTTTATGCCAATATTTTATGTCATTCTACCAGTTTCTGTAGCTTTATAATGAACATTGAAGTTAGGAAATATAAATCATCTAATTTTATTGTTCGAGGTTATTTTACCTTTTATTAGTTTTTTTCATGGTTATATGAATTTTAGGATCAGCTTTACAATATTGTCAAAATCACTTGCTGGGCTGCATTGCATTTAGGACTGCATTAAATATATTGATCAATTTGAACAAAATTGTCTTTTTAATAATATTGAGCTTGCTGACTAATGAGAATAATGTATCTCTCTATTTGGATTTTTGCACATTTCCTAAGTAATATATTATATGCTTCACAGGAGAGGTTTCTATATCTTCTGTTATTTTACCTCTAAATATTTCAAAATTGTGATGCTGTAGGACATAAAAGTTAAAAAAATAACTTCAGCTTAACTCTTTGTTTCTAGTATATAGAAATATTTTTGATTCCATATTTTGATCATATGCTTTACATTTTTGTAAACTCACTTTTTAGTTAATAATCATTTTTATTGATACTATCCAATTTTCTTTATATATATGGCCATGTTATCTACAAAGAAGATTAATCTCTTTGCTTAAAATTTTCATGATTTTCATTTTTTATTTTAGCCTTCATGCACTGAATAGAAACTCTAATACAGTGTTGAGTGGAAATGGGAAAATAAATTCATCTTGACCTTAGGGGAAAAGTTTTCAGTCTTTCTGTATTAAATATGATGATTTATCTCTAAGTTTTCAATAGACACACTCTACCAAGCTGAGGAAATTCCTTTCTACTCATAATTTTCAAAGAATTTTAATAAGGAGTAGATGTTGGTTTTAACTAATTTTACTACCTGTATGAAGATAATTATATCTTTATTCTTTTTTCTTCATTTTACAGTGTGTTAAATTGCATTGGTTGCTTTTTGCATGTTGAATTAATCTTCTATTCTTAGGGTAAATACGGTTGGTTATGACATATGCTCCTTCCTAAATATCACTGACTTTGATTTCCTAAATTTTGTTTAGAATTTTTACATTTGTACTCATGAGAAACAGTAGTCTGTAGTTTTTTTTTTTTTTTTTTTTCCCAATAAAGCTTTTCTTTCCCTAATTTCATTATCGGGATAATGTTGGCATGGAATAATGAAGTTTGGAAATATTATCTCCTTAGATCTCAGGACTTTTTGTGTAGCATTGGTATTATTGCAATCCTAATCATTGGATAGAACCTGCTATTTAAGCTATTTGAGTCCGGATGTATTGTAAGATTTTCCATCATAAATTTGATATCTTTAGTAGATGTAAGTTGATTCTGATCTTCTATTTCTTATTTGGGCTTTGGTAACTTGCATTTTACATCTGCACTATTAATTTATGGCACAAAGTACTCATCATATACCTTTATTATACTTCAAATATCTGTACAGTATGTAATAAACATTACTTTTATAACTATTCATATTGGTTATGTGCACCTTCTCTCTCTTTTTCAGCTCAGTTTGTTAGAAATTTGTTAGTTTCATTGATATTTCAGAGCATCGACCCTTTTATTGTTTCTTCTTTATTTCTTTCATCTCTGTAGTTCTGTTTCCAGAATGATTTTTGTTATTTTCTTTTCTACTTATTTTGAGTCTACTTTTCTTTTTCTAGTCTCTTAGTGGGAAATCTGACGTCACCAGTATGAGATCTGCCTGTTTTTTCTTCTTTAAATATAAGCATAGAATGCTATTAATTTCCCTCTAAATTCTGCTTTGGTAGTGTTCCCCAAACACTGATATGTTATGTTTGTATTAATATTTAATTTGAAACAGTTTAAATTTCCCTCAGAATTGCTTCTTTGCCTCATGAATTATGTAGAAATGCATTACTACATGAGCAGATATTTGGTATTTTTCAAAGATTTTTCTGTTACTGTTTTCTTTTTTTAATTTTAATTTTTTGTAAAGTGAAATAGCATACAAAATTAGTAATATTTTATGCTTATGTTTTTGTTATTTTTATTAGTTCATGTTTGCAGTTCATAATGGTTACAGTCATTAATCAGGAGACATTGGTTGACCTATGTAACACATTTTAATTTTTTTCATTCTCCTTCCCCTCCCCCTTCTCCTCTTTCTTTTCTACCTCCCTTCCCCCTCACTCCATTTCTTGGTCCTTTTCCCATTTCCAAAAGATCTTGTTAAAAATGTATTAAACAGTTGCTTGATGGCCCAGAATATCACCTATCTTGGTAAATGTTTCAGATGCACTTCAAAGGACAAATAACTATGTCTCATTATTATTGGGTAGAGGATTATATAAATGTCAGTTGAGTCAATTTAGTCAATGCTGTTGTAAAAGTCTACTGATTTTTCTACCTTCTTATTCTATCAGTTATTATACTTCATATATTTTGTAGCTTTGATTTTTTTACAGAGATATTTAGGACTATTGTGTACTCTAGATAAATTGATCTCTTCATCATTAAAAGAATCACCTTCTTTATTCCTGGTAGTATTCAGTGTTCTGAAATCCATTTTAACTGGTCTTATTATAAACACTCAGTTGTCTCTTTGCAGTGATTGTTACTACTGTCAGATTTATTATCTTGCTGTTTTCTACTTGTTCAGTCTGTTTCTTGTCACAGATTCCAAATATTGAGTTTTGCTCTGGAATGCGGTGATGTAACTTGGAAAGAGTTCCATTCTTTCTGATCTTGCTTTTAAGAGTGGTAAGGTGGCACCAAAGCCATATTTAATCTAAGACTAATTACCTTCCACTACTGAGGCAAGATGCTTCTGAGTGCTCTCCCCAGTGTCCCATGAATTACCAAGTTTTTTGGTCTAGATCAAAGGAAAGGGCACTAACCCTGGACTTCTGTGCACCTGGTTCTGTTACTGCTAAAGTTGTTGTAATGTGTTTTTCTGCTTTCTGGTCTTTTCTTGCCATCCCTGCATCAGTCAGTGCTTTGCTAAATGCACGAGGAAGCCCCTTTGCTGAACTCTAAATCTCTATCTGTATGCAACACTCTCCTTTCTGGTGTTCTGTGCTAGGAACTCTAGCTGTCTCCATCCTGCCTGGCCCTCAGCTGTGTGTCCTCAACTCAGGAAGTCTGCTGGGTTCCGCCTTCTTTCCTTTATTTGCTCTTGGCTTGAAAACTATGCAGTAAACTGGGGGAATTATGGACTCACCGTTGTTTCCCATTTCTCAAGGGATATCTGACCTTTGTTGCACGTCTTCAATTTTGCTGAACATTTTATTTCCTTCCTTCTCTCATTCTTTTTCTTTCTTGCTTGCTCCTTTCATCCTTTCTTTTTTCCTTGCTCCCTCCTTTTTCCCTCTTCCTTCCTCTCTGTCTTTCTCTTCTTTCTTTCTTTCTTTCTTTCTTTCTTTCTTTCTTTCTTTCTTTCTTTCTTTCTTTCTTTCTTTCTCCTTCCTTCCTTCCTTCCTTCCTTCCTTCCTTCCTTCCTTCCTTCCTTCCTTCCTTCCTTCCTTCCTTCGTTTAAGTAAATCTAGCCCTTATTATGCCATGTTAGAGCAGGGAATGGATATGCATGGAGAATTGAATAAATGACACTATATTACTTTTTCTCCCATATTACTTTGTTACCAATATCCTTGTGGCTAAAATGAAGTTTCATGTTTCCCTATGGATTCCCTAATGTAATCTTGATGCAAAATTCCAATGAGAAAAGACAATTGACTGAACAATACAACATCTGTTCTTAATGAAATAAAGAAGATTCACATTTCTACATTGTATTAGTGAGGATAATATGAGCTGGCGTAACAATAGTTCCCTATATTTTAAGGACTTAACGTGAAAAGTGTTCATTTCATATTCACATAATAATCAAACATGGCAAAAAATAGAATAATCAATGATTTTTACTAATCTGCTGAGAGTTTTCTTCCATGAGAGACACACACTTCTTCCATCTTCTGGCTCTGTCATTTCCTAAAGCTGCAAGGTTTTCGGCTTTTTTGTTTACTTGTTTTTCTTTTAATATATCTGGAAAACATAGATGAGAGTATAGAAGTCATATCGTTTTTAATCACCTCAACTTGGAAGAGACATGCATTACCTCAGCTCAGAGGTCATTGGCTAGATATAAAGGGCGTTCTGGGAAGTACAGTGCTGGCAAGCCAGCATTTAGCAACAGCTTTACACCAAAGAAGGTGAACAAACTCTCCCGAGTTGCTCACCATATTTTGACAAACATAGGGAACATTTTTGATCCTTTGGTCCTTTCTAAAATACATGCTTCATTTTTGCCATCCCTTCCACTCTGAGCATGGGCAGCAGTCTAAATGTTTCTTCAGTATTGCAGCAGCTCCTGCTGTCATGGGATCCTTTCTCTTTTGAACAACAAGCAGAGCACACTGACTTGCTTGTTACTGCACATTTTCCACATTTGGATCAAAATCATACTTAACATCCCACCAGGTGATCGGTGAACAATCTTAGAGCTGTGGCATCTGCAAAAAAGAAAGAGATCATTATCTCCCAAGGCTTATGTAGGGCAGGACTGAACAGCTCCCTTTTAACCTGTTGGAATTCTTTGAGATTTATAGATGGCTCCTTTGATTGACGTGAAAAAATCATTAACTGAAAAGGGTGGTTGTGAAGATAAAATAAGAGAGTTTATGTAAGGTGCCAAGAACCCTCCCAGGCACATATAGAAAACGGTCAGTAATTGAGACTCTTGTAATTACTAAGTGTAGGCTATTAACCAGAAATTGAAGTGCCCTTCTTGCGGAAGATGATAATACACTGAAAAATGTAGACTTGGATTGCTTCCTGCAACTAACTTTTAATAAACTTTCACTCTGATTTCTCAAGGGAATTGGCTTTCCACCTCACCTTAGCCAATTCATATTACCTGAATAAGGTCTAACACTTGTAACTTGATCTACTTTGAGGATTTCACAACTTTATAAGTGGCGGCAAAGCAGACTTATAAAAAGCTTTGGTTCTATATTCACAGTTCAAATCTTAGTTACCTGGTATGTATAAACTTGAGAAAACTATATTTCCAATCTGTGAAACTTAGTCATGCCCCTTTCTTCATAAATTCATGCCCCTGTCCTTCATAAGGACATTATAAAGAAGATGCAATAATATATGTACAGCACTTAGCAGAAAAGATAGCAGATCATAAATTATTACAATTAATAATGTGATTACAAAGAAGAAGCGGTATAATGTAGTAAACATACACCAGAGTTGGGGGCAGAAGACTGAAGCTTATATCCAAGCTTTGCTGCATTTCACTTGGCTGAGCCTCAGTTTCCTCACTAGGAAAAAGGGACTATTGACACCCCATTTCTAGCATCAACGTGTGCTGATTCTATTATAACTTAGCTGAAAGTGTTGATGAGACACTGTGCAAAATGTGTAAACTGCTGAATTCATGCCAAAGTTCTTTCTATCTAGGTTTCAACAATTTTATTTTTATGTAGCTCCAGCATTTGTTTTTCTCCATTCTTTTTTATTGTTCATACAGATTAATGAGTTTAATTTTTGGCAGACTGGTACATGCACATAACACACTTTGATTAGTTTCACCTCCTCATCGCCTCACCTTTTGGGGAGGGTTTCAATGTGTATAATATATTGTGCTCATATCCATCACCCTGACTACCCACCTTTACACCCCTTTTACTCCCTCTTGCTCCTTTTCTCTTGTCTAATGATGTCTCCCTTCTACTTTCTTGGCATCCTTTTTCAATTCCAAGTGTTAGGAAGAACATGCAAAATTCATTTTGAATATGTGACACTAGGCAAGTTGATCAGTTTCACATAAACTATGCCTTCTTTGCCTGCTGTGGTTAATATTAAAAGAATTAAAATAAAACTTTAAGTGCTAAGAAATAGTACTATATCTCATATCACTATATAAAAATAAAATGTAATTCTTTCTTTAGAGGATTTGATGCCTGAAATTTATGGAGGAAAACCATTGCTAGATTTTTATGATGATATTTTGAAAAATAAAGTAGGGAATGGATAACTTTAATCACAAAGAAGAAAAATATCAGTATCCATGATGGTAAAAGCCGTACCATGGGATAACTTTAAAAGCATTATTAAAGATGAATTCCACTTGGAAACTCAGTACCCTATGACAAGATTTGTCAGTACAAATGTTTGGGAAGCCATAAAGAATGTACTCAGAAATAGAAAAAAGTCTAGCTTGTGCCATAGAACACCATGTTCCCAGGCAATTCAAAAAGGAATATGACCCTTTAATGCAGGGATGGCAAATAAACAATGCCTTATGGACTAACTCTTATGTATTATAATATATTAGGAAAAATTCTGAGGTCAAACCTGAGATCAACACTGAAAAGGCCTTTCGTCTACCTACAATTAGTTTTAGTGGGAAAGGTGGAGATGCTACCCTCTCCTGCTCTGAAGTAGTTTTTCATTAAAATTAGAGGACTCCCTCCCTAGAGAGAAACCCTGCCACTCTCAGATATCTCCCCCGAGACTTTGGGAAAACTCAAGTATCATAAGATTTTTTAGAATTTTTTTTGTATTATTTATTTAAGGAGGAAACCAGAGAGCTTTTTGTCGCATCTCATACTCTTTCTGCTGTCTCCTATGTGGATGACTTTCCTCTCTCTACTCTCACTTCCTTAAAGAGTGTCCTCACAGCCCATCTTTTCTGTGAATATTTACCTGTTCAGTCCTGCTCTCATGAATACATCTCCTCTCTGAACACCTATAAAGATGTTCATCTCTCGCAGTTAATTGTTTTAGTGCAGAACATTTTCCATATTACTTGACTGCATTAATTCAAGAAGAGTTCAAGTAGTACAGAGATGAGAGAATGAGATTCGAAGGGAGAGGCTAATCCTTTAAAAGGCACATATAGTGTATCTTAAATTTCGATATGTATCCTCATGGTAATAACACATAGTACAAATAAATATGAATTCAATTAAAATAGTGTAACACGTAGTGATGCTTTAGAGTAATTCTTCTGAGAATAACATCAAACCGAATATCTCAATATAGGTGGATAACTACAGCCTGAGAGAGAAAGAGAGAGGGAGAGAGAGAGAGAGAGAGGAAGGACTTGTCCACTGGAGCTTTCTTTTCCATCGTAGTTTCTTTCAGTTTCTTAAGGGACCCTATTAGCACTGTTTTAAGATTATCTTTAGCCCCTGATGTTATATTTTAGTGTACCACCCATGTGAAATACTAATATTTTCCATAAAGACTCACTTGCTTTTATTTCCCTGAGCTATATCCATTTAGTTAAAATTAATCTCTCTGGCAGAGGAATTTTTCTCAGGACTGAGACCTTCTAGAGTTTTATAAAAATATCATCATGCTTTTATTTTGGAGGAGAAGTCTGGCTTGTTTCACTCAGCGTAAAAATTTGGAGACCTCTCCACATTGTATATATCAATAGATTGCTTCTTTTATTGATTGCTTATTTATTGATTTATTGCCAATTAGTATTTCACTGTGGGAAAATTCCGCAGTTTATTTATATGGGCACCTGCTTATGGGCATTGTTTATTTCTGCCAACTTGTCTATAGCAAACAAAGCCTCCACAAACGTTTTCCACAAGTCTTTGTGTGGACATCACACTTTCATTTCCCGTCAGTAAATATCTAAGAGTGAAATTGTGGGGCCATAATATCACTTGTTTGTTGAGTGCCTAAGAGATTTGATCATTGAATAAGTATCGGTGACAGTGATCTGGGCCTTACATAACACATGCCTTACAGATATTTGAGGGCGAAGCTGAGTTAAACTAAATTTATGAAAGCTTCCCTAATAACCAATGTGGAGGTCACCAATTTCATGCCTTGAAATGCATGTCCTTGCTCATAACAGTCCCTCCAGCTCTCATTCAACTTCTGTTTTCTACTTTCTCTATACAGCTCTGGTAAATCCAGATGCCAAGTTTCTTTTACCAGAAAATATGAGCAGCAGAGAACCCAGAGGCTGAGGAGAAAGAATGCAGATCTATGAAGGTCTACACTGTAGCAAGAAGTGAAATATAAGAAATTACAAATCTCAGTAGTTTAGGGCCACTGTGTTCAGAAGCATATGGCCCAATGGCATCATTTGATTAAAATCAAGAAAATTTTGGTAACATTAATTAAAATGGTGCTCTGATGAGGGTACTGATAATGATAGATATCAATGATTGTGTACAGTGTGCCAGAATAGATGCTTAAACTTCTCTGTGCATTATCTCATGTACGTAGGATGCATCTGCGAAGCGGGTATCTATACATTTTACAGAGGAAGAAAGAAAAACTTAGAGAAGTTAAATATCTCGGTCTTGGTCACATAGTTCTTGGCCACGATCCTATCTAGACTCAGTCTATGTAATCAAGAAAAGTTAAAAATATGTTATTTTTAACTTGTGTAAGGAAAGAATACATTTTTAAAGAAGTCTATCAAGAAACCATGCTATTTCTTCAAATATTGGGTTTTCCAGGGATATGGTTAAAGTAGTAAAAATAGAACTTAAAGTAGAAATATTTATTTCCTTGAATCATGAAAATACTTCTCTTAAATGGTTTCTAATGAACATGTAAATTTTATGATTATCTGAGAGACGATGAAAATATTGTCATAAAAAAACATGCTTTCTGAAAAGTTCCAAGAGTATAATGCTTTTACTAGAAAATGTATTGCCCCACACGGGCAGCTGGTTATCATATTTAATTGCAAAGAATATATGTTCCTCATATGAGTCTGTAGTCTTTTAAAATGGGAATTATCAGAAGTATACGCAGAATATACCACCAGATCCATTTAAAATCTACATATTTATCTTTATGACTACCTATGTTAATAAAACCTCAGCCCATGATCACAAAGACCCCATCAGCACTCATCTTCCTTATGTTGTGTTTAACAGAGATTAATTTTTTACAGTTGTGAGTGGTGGACTACTGCAATTCTAAACCTCCTTTGCTTGAGGTAGTTAATACCAGCATTAAACTGGGCAGACATCTGCTCCCCAGCCCTCTTTCAAACAATGCTTCCAACCCCAAAGTATACTCCAGGCAATGACTCAAGTGAGGGCCGCCAATTCCCTCCTCTGATCTGCCCAACGTCTTCATCTTGCCTGGTCTCAAAATTCCCCCCCCCCTTTTTTTTTTTGGTGGTGCCAGGGATCGAACTCAGGCCCTTGTGCTTACAAGGCAAGCACTCTAATCACTGAGCTAAATCCCCAGCCCAAAATTCCCCTTTTTTGATATCTTTCATTGCCCTGGATTTCAGAAAGTTCTCAATAGTTCTCTGTGGTCCTGATGACCCTGTGGTCCTTTGGAAACCAGTAAGCAGTGTGTGTAACCACACTCCCCACCAATCCAAACCAGCATTGATCAACACCTCCTCTACTTTCACTGCAAATCCATTTCCCACCCAAAGGTCAATAGGCTTAACTCCACCATGGCTGCTTTCGCCTTTTGCTGTCCAACCATTGGAAGAGCAAGTACTGCAGAGACTTTAAATGCTCAGAGGTCGTCTCCATAATTCCTTGCATCTCTTAATCTTAATTCTTTCATGTTTTTTCAATACTTCACTCTTCAAAAACTCTTTCAATGCATCCTTTGGAATATACACTCTGTTATTACCAAAATTCCCAGTCTTCGGCAAATTGTCTCTTTCCTTCATCTTTCATTTATGAACAAAAAAACTGATTTCCCTGATGACCTAGCTTCCTTTACTGTCCCCTGAAAAGAAGGAGTATTTTCTTCCTCTGTATTATCTATGAAGGGACCTAGAGGCGAAATTGCCATTCCCTATTCCCTCATTGCTTTTCTAAGGCATTTCTCTTGATTCAACAAAATTTAGCAAAGTTTAAATACATGCCAGCAAACTGTCTTATCTGGGACGCTATAGTTATCTGCTTAATCTCATTCATTTCTCCTCATTTCTTGAATATTTCCCCTTACAACCTCAAAATTCTCTCAAAATTCTTGATTTTATATGATTTCAAAATTCATCTGGAACGTTTTCCCCAAATCCCATTCTCTCACTTCCTCAATCTTTGTATGAGATGATCTTCTCTTCCATCTGATTCCTGTCAGTCCTGCCTTCAAATTCATCCTAGAACTTGTCCTCTCAGTAAGAGTGCACTTTCCCAAATCCCAACTGGTAGCATCTCATGTTCTTACCATTACCTCCTATCTGCCCGTATCACACCAGTTACCCCGCTCTTACAGCTTCCCCATCTATTCCTCCTTATCTAGGACAATTTCTACTACCGTATGCTCATCATCCTTACATTCTTGCTCACACCTTCAATTTTTTTCTCCTTTTCCATATCTCCACTTGCTTGGTATACCCCATCCTAACTTTCCATCTATTAGACTCCTGAACCTAAGCAACAGAATATATGTTGAGAAAAATGCATGCCTGTGGTTCGTGATAGTATGCTAGTATCTCCATACTGGTCAGAAATCCTATCCCATATCCCCTGTCAACGGCCCTCCTCTTTTTCTCTAAGCAGAGATTGTAAATCTCCATCTCCTTTGTATCCCAACTGATTCTACTTCTTGTTTCACTGAAAACTAGCATTGACACAATCAGAAGAAAATTGCCTTATCTTCCTACTGCCATATATACTAAACCAGCTGTATTTTACCATGGAAAATATCTACTTGTTCTTACCAAAGGCCAAGTCCTTCAACTCTCTCCCCTTCAAGCACTGCTAATACGGTTTTTTCTCCTCTTTCTTATATGCTCAATTAATGAGTCTTTGTGGATTACCTCCACTACAATATATACTTGCTGCATTATATCATCACATCCAAGAAACTAACTTCAAACTTTCTGTGGCCAAGATTTGTTATCGCTTACCTGTTTTCCCTTTTTAGCAAAACTCTTAAAAATTGTGTCTAAATTGCCATAATTCCCAGGCTTTCCTTAGTCTACTTCAATTGAGCTTTCATCTCTACATCTTTTATCTTTCAAACTTGATTATTAATCCCCATTTATCACTTTAAATGTAGTTTTGATATCATATTAAATCTCTTTCATGCATATTTTCTATATTATGATTATTTGTCTACAACCATTTAAACTTCTGGAATTGAACTGTAACAGAATTTTCTCTGCATTTACACAGCTTGCATAATATTAATGTATAATAAAAACAGAATCAATTTATGTTAAATAAATGAATGAAAAATAAAAGGAGTTCTCCCATTGGTTAGGGATATATATATATATATATATATATATGTATATGTGTGTGATATCTATAAACCTTGATCTAAAAATCTAATGAATAGAAAACAAGGAAGAGTAAAAAGATGTATGTGGGAAGCAGTATGTTAGAATTGGTCAAAGGATGACAGAAAATGGGATCCAAATAGTAAATGGAAAAAAACCAACTAAACTACAAAGGGAAATCTGAGGAACATGAAAATATTAAGACGTTCTTCAGTAGTCAGTAAGGACAAAAGCAATATCAAAATGCTGAGTAATGATGATATATTTATTCCTTTCTAGTGACATAGTAATGGTGATGAATGGTCAAATATGACATGGCTCAGTTAGTGTAAGTAATTTGTAGGGTCACACAACTAGTGAGTGTGATTCAATTCCCCACTAACTAGCACACTTGGTGGTCACCTACTGAAGCAGGTATTACATCGCCAAAGTAGTGGAGGAAGGGATAGCTCCAGGATTCATCAAGAAAACTAACAACTCAACAGAAAAAAGTGAAGAGAATTTTTTCCTTAAGAAAAGAAAAAGAAAATAGTAAGGGATGTTGTAATCATTTTACTTTTCAAGTTTAAACTGTTTGCTTGTCTCCATCTATTATCAATCATGGAGTGATTGTAAGGAAGTACACTTCAAGGTTAAATGGAGGGGAAACTGCCTCCATCTGTGGGAAACTGCCAAGAAAACCTACGTACAGTTCATTCCTCTGCAGTGCATAATTGCAGCTTTTATAAATAAGATTAAAAAGAGCCCTGAGAGTGTATGGGAGCTCTTATTTTCTTTAGGAGTGTTTTTCAGGTGGTTGGTATTCTGCAAAGTGGGTATAGCTGCTGCTTCAGCATAAACATGAAGCTCTGCAATTTTGCCAGGAAAGAAGTAAATTATTTGCCAAAATAGGACCGTGTAAAAAACTTAGAAGCTAAGGTTCTTAAGAACTTTTATTGGCTGATATTCCTGCTTTCTGTAGCTCAGCAACTCCTAGCACCTTCTAGGTAATTATAAACCACATCTGTACCATAATATTGCCAGAATCCAGATGTTTCTGAAATGTCATATCATGCACAAGGAGGCACGGGTGTACAATATAATGAAGACTATATCCTTGTTAATGATTTGAACCGAAGTAAACCAGGAAGAAAAGTTGTAATCGCAATATCAAATTTTGCCCATTTCAAAATGCATGTATACACACTTAGATGGCGTGAAGGGCTCCGCCAAAACTTACATTGATATGTAACACCTATCGCAAGGTATTAAGACAATGGAAACTCACTCTGACTATGGTATTCATTTGTAGGTGGAATCCTTGGTGTATAAGTAAAATTAAATGAGGCCATAGGGAGATGCCCTAATCCAGTGGTGGTAAACCTGTGGCACACATGCCACAGTGGGCTGTTTGTATCAGTGAAAGCTCTAGAAGTTTCTCCATCCCTGCCCTAATCCTATGGGACTGTGCTTTGGAAGAGGAGCTGGGATGCTCTGTTTCTTTCACCAGGGGATGCCCTGCACTGCCTTCTCACTCTGCAGAGTCCTGCCAGCAGAAAGGACCTCACCAGATGCAGCCCCTCATTCTCAGCATACAGAAACTTAAGCTCAGTACATTTTTATTCTTCATAAATTACCCAAACTATAATATTCAGTTATAACAACAGAAAATTGACTGAAACACATTCACCCCATACTTACACACATGCATTTTAGCATTTTAAAAATTATAGTATAGCTTAGAGCTGGTGCAGACCATAGATTGATTCATAGCATTTTTTAATTTCTTATGTAAAATAATGGTGCGACTTATATGGGTGGTGTCCTGGATGTGATGGGATTAACACCAATATTAAATGAACTCAATATGATTAAGAATGTAAGCTTATTTTCTCATCACCATTGTGCATGTCAGGTTTTGCCAAGGTGAAGTTCTACTGGAGTTTTTTTCTTCTTTATAAAAATTGTTTCTGACGCGTCAGTGCCTTCCGATAGCTGTCTTTCCTTCACTGATTAATTTCTGTACAGAAGCACTGACACTTGCTTCCACAGTCTGCCACCAACTTGCCAGCCCACCTGCCTGTTTCCTCCTGCAAGAAGGGACTGCTCTCTTAGAGGTCAACTACACGCTTTTAATCAGCCAATTTAAAGGCCTCTTGATAGCAAACTGCTTTAGGATTTGGTAGTCTATGAATGGCAGGCTTTTTCTCCCAATTTTGGAAGCTGAAAGTCCATGATCAGAGAGCCAGCATGGTTGGGCTCTGGTGAGGACGCTGGTGAGGACTCCCAAGCAGAATGCCGACATCAGCTTGGAATCCCTCTTGAGGGAAAGAGAGCTGAGTGGGGGTGTCTCTGGAGTTTTTATTAGGACACTGCTAGAAATCAACAATCTTCCATCTTCAACTATAATCTCTATGTAAGTAGCCCTAACATGTTCTTTCTCCTCAATGCGGGTGTCTCCTTCACGACCATTTGCACGTGTTTTGTTGGTTGGGTGGTAGGTGGATAGTGTTTTTAGCTGAACACCAGACTCATTATGGTTCTTTGGTACCAGCTGCTCTTTCAGCCTTCCTGGAATATGAGAGCAGTGCTGTTTTCATTCTTCTCATCTCCTCTGGCTGGAACCCGTCTGCCAGTATTGGCGGTCTCCTTTTCCTGTCTCCCGAATTTATGACTATTTGTTGGATGTCATGGATGCTTTCTTCCACATGTATATTTTTTCTGGCCTCTGTTTTTCTACTTCCCTTGCCACCAGTGTGTCCCAAGTGTGAGCTTCTGGCCAACTATTCCTTGTGAGAGTTCTGAGTACCACAGAAGCATCATTGGGTCCCTCAGCTCAGACTTTACCAGACAGCCTGCTCGCTATTTGAAGACAGAATCCCAGCTCTATGTTTGGTTTGCTGATATGGTATGGTGACACGATAGCCATTATTTGTCCATTAGAACTGAACCCATGACATAACTCACAAAGACTAAGGACATCTGAGAGACAAGGATGGTGTTGCTGTGAAGTCAGGGAGGTGGCCGGTAAGAAAGAACCAGACTGAGTTTGCTTGGTTTTGAGTGTAGACAAAAGCAGGAAAAGCACGTACAAATGATCATCAGCTATTAGACATGGATCAAGAAAGGACAGAACCTGAAACTCTGAAAGAATTTCCCCTCCTTCTGCCTTCTCCCTTGCTAAAGCCATTTTCTTTTTAAATTTTTGTGATGATAAATGTAATTGCTTAAAACCTCAATATCATTATTATTTTAAGCCCTTTCAAGTTGCCAGAAAACTTTAAGGAAATTTTTGAGAAGTCTCTACATTTGTAGTCAAAGATCTAGGCTTTCATTCCCATTTGCTAGCTAGAGTTTTTAATGTTACTTCAACTGAACCTCATTTAACTTATCATTACAATAGGGATGATAAAGCCTGTCCTACCTGTGAAAATTGCTGTAAATATCTTTTCAGTTAATATATGTGAAAATGTTAAATCTGATTTCTAAATTCAGGGCTTTTCTTTCCCAATTCAGAGCCCTGTCCTTTGAGAATTATGAGGCAGGGAGAGCTTCATTGTTCATTATGGCACATGTTCCGCAGGACTCACATGAACACACATGATGTCCATGTTTTTCCTTTACTTATTATCCTTCCCAACGATTCTAACCTCCTGTTCTTCAAAAGTATTTTCTTTACCCCGGCTTTATAAACACCTGAACTCAATTGCAACTGTCTTTTATTTAGGTGGCATTGAATGTAGTGAGCTGATAAATTAATTCATATTAAATGTCAGTGGGTGGCTGCCAACATGATTCACGCGAGATATGTACCCATAAATGCATCTTTTTATTTAAATTTGCTATATTAAATGATACGATTGATAAATTATAAATAGCCTAAATGTCAAAAACTGTAGGTTTTCTATTTGTTGTATAATATTATATAAAGTTAATACTATTTTTAAAATCTTAGTCAAAAATATGAGGACATTTTTAATTGTTACATAACTTTCCGTTATATGATGTTAATTCCATTTTATAAAACTCAAGGGTTCCAGAAAGAAAAGATCGGTTAAATTAATTCCTTACAATGAAATACTATTCAGTTATTTTAAATGGTAATGTAGATCTACATTAACTTAGAAAGGTATTTACAAATATTTAATAATAGTACTTATACAATTATATTACACACATATTTATAGTGGTCTCTGTGGTATGTATGTGTTTATCCAAAAAGACATGCACAAACATATTAAAAAAAGATAACATTGTTTTGAATTATTGTTTTCCATCTGAATTTTCAGATTTTCTTGTATTACTCTTTTCATAAGATATGTTTTCTATTTTATTTATATTACATACAAAATTGTGCATAACTATGGGGTATAGTGTGTAAATTTGGTACTGATGGATAATGATAAAATCAAGTTAATTAGCATTTACATTTCTTTAAGCTTTGCCATTTCTTTGGTTTGGGATCTTCAGACTTCTCTCATCTTGTTCTTTATAAAATGTATAATTAATTGTGAACTGTAGTTCCCCTGTCGTGTTATAGAGCACTATGTGTTGTCCCTCGGATCCAACTGTATTCTGGTATCTACTATGCCACCTTTTTCTCTCTTTCCTTTCTGTTATCCTTCTTAATCTTTAGAGTCCACTCCGTTAAAGTCATAATAGTTCAGTTAAATGAAATCCTGTGTATTATGAGCAAAGGGTACTTTGAGGGGGGGAGGGATTTCATAAATGATGATAAGAGGGCATAGCAAGTATTTGTAGGGAGAGATTTTACCTACTTTACTGCATCCCAAGGATGTATCCCTTTATCCATCTGGTGTTTATTCAGTGTATGCTCTGTGCTCAGCCCTGTGCAAGGAATTGGAGGAAAAAGATGGATAAACAGACCTTATTTCTACCCTCGTGTACCCCATCGTTTAATAGAAAGAACTGATAGAGTCGCTAACTTTGGACATTATATAAGGAAAATGTAAAAGGGCTTCTATTTATAGTTCTGAAATATGGGAGTGTGAGGAATGTGTTATCTGTTTCAAGAAAGCTTCACTGACATATCGGCATTATTTGGCCGAAATCAGAGGGATTAATAGAATTTGACGGGGCAGGGGAGAGAGAGAGAGAGAGAGCAAGAGAGAGAGAGAGAGAGAGAGAGAGAGAATTCTCTGCAGTGGGAATCCCATATCTGAAGACCCTGGTGGCTTTTTGGGGGACATGCCAGGTATCGTTTGAGCAGAATGTGTTGAACACTAGCTTGGCTGAAGCACAGAGAGAACAAGGAAAAAGTTCTTAAGAACAATGCTGCTCTCTCCATGATGACATTGGCTCCTAGTCATCACCTTGACTTTCGTAATTTTAGCACTGCTCTCACACGTACCTCCTGGCTGTGGGTGATAACTCAAGTACTCAAGTAAAAGAAGGAAGAATACTCCCCTTAACATTAAAATCTCAGGTTACTCTTAATTTCCCCCAATTCACTTTCTGCCTATGAACAACCACTTTCCAGTGTTTGGGGGAAGTAATAGGTACCATTCTGCTCTTGTGCGTCTGAATGTTGTTTCTGTCAAGAAGTCTGCTGATTGTGGATGTGTAGACAGGTGGGAGAAGAAGGGTATACAACGTGTCGACAGACAAGTCACACTGAAGTTGAGAAACCTGGCTGCATGAGTAAGAAGTTTTCCTTTGGTTGTTTATCTCTGTGCCCTCATCCTATCATTAGCATCAAGGTGATCTCAAGGATTTTCAGATCTGGGGTGCAGAATTACTAATTATTGTGCACAGATGGCTTAGAGGGAATGCAAATAATTTATCATTACAGGCTGTATGAAATGCATTCTGGTTTTGTGTCATTAATGTGAATTCACTCTGACTTCGCCAATGCTAGCTTGATTGAGGAATTTGTGTGTGTGTGTGTGCGCGCGCGTGTGCGTGCATGCGTGTGCGTGTGTGCTGTAGAATTTATGTATTTGGATGGCATCATTTTAATCTCCTTCTCTGTCAGGCCACATAATTAGAGTAGGCAGGAGGTGAAAGATTTGTGACAATATAATCCTCCTTCACATTTGGTTGTTCTCTTTTGCAGATCAAATTAGAATAATCTTAAATATGAGGAGAAAAGTGTGAGGCTGCAAGATTGGACTGGTAACACTGAAACCTTCCAATCTAGTGGTTTTCTGGGGACTCCAGCTAGTAAATAGAAGTAATTAATTTTTTATTGTTCTCATTTCTCACAATAAATACATCTTCTTAGAGAGTAGAAACAAATTTTACCAATTGGTGAATTTTCCAAAGATCATTTGTTAGCTTGGATTCCAATATGAACTTTTATACCTGTTTCTTTGTATTTTGACACCTCGTGCCTTGTGAAGACACTTAAAAATTGAAACTCCTAAATTCAATGTAGGTGAAAAATTTGCTCATGTATTGAAGTTTTAAATTTTATCAGTGCATGTTTTCAGCACAGAATGTTTAAATCCCTTGTGTGGAGTTGGTACATGTATAAAACACATATTAATTTCTTTTCTCATCCTCTTTCCTTTCTCTTCCTCCTTACTCCCTCCATCTCTTGATCCCCTTTTCATTTGCAAAAGGTCTATTTCCCTACCTCCTATCGTCTATTTTTTATTTTGCTGTTTTTTGTTTTGTACTTTGAAATCCTCATATAAAAGCCACCATGCAATATTTAAGCTCATGTGTCTGGTTTATTTCACTGAACATTATGGTCTCAAGGTGTATCCATTTTACTACAGATGACTCAGGTTTATCTTTCTTTACCAAAGAGTAGTACTACATTGTATGTAAATGCCACATTTTCTTTATCCATTCACCTGTTGATGGACATATAGGCTCATTCTAAAATTTAGCTATTATAAATTTGTGCTGCTGTAAATGTGGGTGTGCATGTATCATTGCAATATGATGTCTTTAACTCTTTTGGAAAAATACCTGAAGAGTAATAGCTGGTCAAATGCAATCTCTTGTTTTAGTTTTTTGAGGAATTTCCATACTGATTTCCATAGTGTTTGCACAAGGTTACATTCCCACCAGCAGTGTAAAAGAATTCCTTTTTTCCCTTGCAACGTTGCCAACATTTCGAATATTGCTTAAGGTGAAGGATTACTTAAAATCAGATGTTTAAATTCAGATATGCAAACTGTGACAACTGATCAGTAATTCAGGAGGGTTTCTGTAATTATTATTAAATTAAATGAATAGAGCCCATAGTGGTGGCAAGAGCAAGAGTTTTGGACTAGAGAGGTAAAGGTGTAAATTTTGGCTGCGCTGTTTAGTTTTACTGCCCATGAAATTTATCCTTTTATCTTCATGTATCTCATCCATAAAGAGGAACAACAATTATATCTCACAGAATTATAATGAGGGTGCAAGTTGATTAAATAATATCAGATATGTGAGTGTGATGTAGCCCAGCGAGTGACTAGGGTATTTCCTTGGCTCTCAGCCTGTGTTGGTAAACACTATAGGCATTACTTTGGGTTGCTAAACTATATAAGGTCTTCGGCCTTCTTTGATTGTCCCTGCTTAAGTGGCCGTAGTGTTTCATACAAATGTCTTTCTTTTCATTCATGAGAATTGGAAGGGGGTTATGTAGTATACATTATACATTATTTTTTTCCAGTATTTGTGGGAGGGGAGGCAGTATTTGGGGTATTTTACCTATGCATTCAAAATCGAAAATGTTGCATGTCTATGTATTGATACAGAAAAAAAATCTAAAAGGGTTCTGAGTGAGATCCGAACTGTGGCCTGGCAGTGTATCATTTCAGTGCCGAATTTGGAGATCAGGCAGACACAGGTGGGAATCCCTATTTGGTGGCCTCATATAGATGTTCTCAAAGCTGACTGTGTATCAGAACCTCTGTGGGTCTCCCCGGGCCAATTAAATTAGCATTTGTGATACAGAAGAGAATAGGACAAGGAGATCTAGGTTTTGGTATTTATTTAAAAAATATGCAGAAATTAAACAAATTTGTGACAGTCAGGCTGAGAAATTAATAGTTATGTTAGATGATGCCACTTATTTATGTTCTCTGAACTTAGTGTATTAATTTCCTAGGGTTGCTTCAATAAAAATGCTGTAATGACCAAATAAATAAAAATATATTGTTTTATGTTCTGGAGGCCAGAAGCTGAGGTGCTAGCTGTTTCCAATAGCTCCCGAAAAAGACCTAGCCCTGCTTGTGCCCTCTGGAAGTCGGCACACTCCTCTTTCATTGTGTGCTTGAGAGAAGTTTACAATTCCTGTAATAACAAGACATAAGTGATTTTAATATTAGCTGTCTGTAAGAATCGTTCATTATGACATTTCAGCCTTAGGATTATAATTTACCTTGGCCTCTTTTATTTTTCCTGTTCCTCATGAGAGAAGTAGGGAAGATGTTTGTACTCCTCTGCTCAAGACGAGGCTTCCTTGCACAAGTAGCGGCTGACTCTGACTTAGGACCCTTCTCCTCTCTGTCTTTGCGGCTTCGTGGAACAGGTCCCAGGAACTCTGATCATTCCTATCTGTCCTACACATTTGCCAGGAGACATTTGCATTTATCTGGGATATGGGCCCAGGATTGTCAAATGTTCTAATTCTTTAAATACACTAGAAATTCAATTTGTATGTGAAATCTACCCAAAATTAAATATTAAAAACTAATTTACCTGTTCCATGAAAGAAATGTCTTTTTCCAAATTCCAAGAGTACTGACAGTCCAAATAATGAGTTGGCCAAGCCCAGTTTGGTGAGTAACTGAATTTATTAAGTTACTTACAGAGCAGTGGATGGCTTGTGGGCTGCAGCACTACCAAACGTCCAAAATCATCAAATTCCCTTTGCTAAGCTGTTGGTTTTTATAGTACTCAAAGGTTAACAGCAAAAGCAGAAGCAAAAGACAAAGAGTCCTTAGGAAAATTATGTGCTCTCTCTTCCCACCCTGGCTTCATTGGGAATTCCGCTGGTCTTGCCACCATCAGGTCTCTGTGGTGCCTGACTTGTTACGCCGCAGGTCGGTACATGGCCTCGGCACCTGCCAAGGGCCCCTGAACAGCGAAACGCTGGCACAGTATGAGATAGAGGTACTGTGGCTGCACATCGGAAGACTTCCATTTCAGTACTCTCATGTTGGGAGCTTGAATTGGCCATGGTGGGAATATTTATACCACTGAAAACAGCACATTGTACAAATCTGAGTTTTTATTGTTTTCTGGTGAGGAAATAATTAACACATTATCAACATATCCCTATTTTTCTGAAATTTATAAGTACACATATACATAAATATATATACATATATCCATAACATATATATGTTTATGTGTTGTGTTTTGTTTTGTTTGCAGTACATACCAGGGATTGAATCCAGAGCCTTCTTACTGAGCTACATCCCTAGCACAATTTTTATTTTGAGACGGCCTCTTATTAATATGCTAAGTTGCTGAGGCTAAGCTCGAATTCGCAAACTTCCTGTCTCAGTCTCCAAGAGTGCTAGAATTACAAGTCTCCACCACAAGTCCCAGTTAGAATTTATGATTTTAAAAAGTGAGTGGACAAAGAAAATGTGATATTTATACACAATGGATTACTACTTGCATAAGGATATATATTTGTCCTATTTAATAGGAAAATAGATGCATCTTGAGACCATAATATTAAGCGAAATAAATCAAACCACAAATTTAAATATCACATGATTTCTCTTATTTAAGAAACCCAAGATATATATAAATTAAAGAGCAATATAAAATATAGATAATAGGAAACAGGGAGATAGATCTTTTGCAAAAGGGAAAGTGATCAAGAAATGTAGGAAGGAGAAAGAAGAAGAAGGGAAGAGAGCTCTGCTTCCTGAGCCAGAAGAACAGGTCCTTAGTGAGTAAAGAGTGAATTTCTTGGGACAAAGAAAATCCATCAGTTCTCGAGAATTCGGTGGGACTCTCTGTCAGTTCATCCTGTGGTTTTGGATATTCCTTCTCTTGGAAACGCGACCTTCAGTGACAGCAGGTCGTGGTGGCTTGGTTAGGACACAGTGGACTTCCATCCCCAGAGAAACTGAAAACATTGTATTTTCCTAGAACACTAGGGAGTTACGAAGAGAAGCGGAGTACTAGGTATGACTGCAATTGTCACCTCTTGTTTCTTCATGGCCACCTTCAGGTGTGTAAAGCAAAGATGCAGGAGGCCTTTCCTAAAATTGGAAGCAATTTTCTCCTGCCAGAGGTGCAGGGGAGGACAATAAGCACTTCTCTACATGCGCTCTGTTGTTGCCTCTGTACTAAATGAACTGGACTAGAAAGTAAATCTTTTTTTTACAACTACATTTCTAGAAATAGCTTTCAAAAGGAAAATTTACTTGGGCCCACCTGATTCCTAGTTCACGATGGCTCAGAACATCTTCCAGCTCAGAAAGTAGCCTCCGCAATGGAGCCCGCTTTGAGACCTTCCCTTGTGATCTGCGGGTTGGAACACATGTCTGGGGAGTGAAGGATAATTAGGGGCTGTTAACCCGTCACACCGGAGCGTGCTAGGATTCCCGCCTAAATCACTGTGTTCAAACTACTATTTTATCTTCAATGCTAATTGCTGCTATTAAAAATAAACAAACATCAAAACTAACAATAAAACACTTGACTCATTGATCATAGGATGTGCATATGCAAACCAGTTAGCTTAAAACCAACCACAAATATCAGCAAAAGAAAACTCAACATTCAGTGTATTTTTCCATTTTTGTTTTATTACTTTGAAACTGTTATTACCTTACAGGAAAGTTACAAGCATAGCTCTGTGCTGCTTAATGATGGGGATAAGTTCTGAGAAATGTGCAGCTCACCAATTTTGTCATCGTATGAACAATTTAGAGTGTGCTTATACAAACCAAGATGGCTTCTATCGCACTAGGTGTCATTGAAGGACGACTATTGTACTTGCAGCGTCTTAATCAAAACGTTGTGTGTGCATGACTGTACAGTACAATGAACTTCTTCCTGAGCCATTTGGGAATGAGTCACCCACCCCTACCCATCTTCTCTCCACATATTTTCCACCGGAGGTATTACAAATGAGGAATTCCTTCTGCAAACCTCAATGTAACCAACAGATTAGAAAATCAACATTGCCATATGAATACTGTATAAATGTCAGACCTAATACAGCTTTCACCAATTGTTCCAAAAGTGTCCTTGACAGTAAAGCAATCCAGTTTAGGATTGTGCAGGGCTGACTTTGGCACACTTCACCCACATGAATATTAGCTTTATTTTTCATCTTCACAAGCGTGGGTATTTAGCCCAATTCTGCTTTTTTGGATCTTGCTGCACATTTTATTAATGTCATTGTTTCCTTAACATTTTTTCAGATAGAGATGATGTGGATTGAGAAAGTTCTAAAGCAGTGAAGAGAAAAATTCACATTGGATAAATTAAAAACAGCAACACTTAACTAATTTTCTACAGAGTTTACCACAGGTGTTTTACTAAAACTAACAGTAAAACTTAGAAATAAATGTGATTTTTAAGACAGTTTTCATTCCATTTCATCTGGGATTGAAATGATTAATGATAATGATAGCAAGTGATATCAGTCAAGTATTATACTAAGCTCTTTATAATGTGTTATCTCATTTAATCCTCACACAACCTAATAGGTAGGCATTATTGTTTCTATTTCACAGCTGAGATAGCTGAGTGTCTGTCTGCAATCACTTCTTGCTCGGTGTGAAAAAGAAATCTATTCTGTCTTCAGGAAAATTCTGAGATGTGTGAGTTGCACTAGATGACATTTCCTCCATTCATTAATCGGAACATGCAGTACTGTTACCTTTCGGTGTGTACCTAGCATCCTAAGTCAGGAAGGCTTTCAATTTGTCTAAAGACTCCTGTGACTTCTCTCCAAGTTAGATTTTTAAAACACAGTCCTCACTCAGACCTCTGAAGCGCCAGGGTTTCCATATTGAGAGGGTTCTGACTTTCCACATCTCAAAGTCCTCTGGTAGAAACTGAAAAGTTGAGGCTAGGAAGTAAATAGATCTCTCTTGCAAAGCTGGCCAAAAATATACTATGAAGTGTCTACAAAGTGTATCTGGGGCAGTCCTTTGACTCACTTTATTTTTCAGCCAGTGTCATGCCTAGTGTGTCTTGGTTGTCATCCGGCGCTGGTTAGAATTTTCTGATAGGTTAAAGCTGATACTAAGATGGTCTTGCAAAAAGTTTATTGGATAGGATGCAAAAGAGAAAAGAGAATGCAGGATTAAGCAGGGTTGCTACAGGATTATGGCTTAGACCTGATGAAGTCTCTGCCAGGCCAATGGAGAGGTCTTGGGCAAAGGTGGCCCCTTAGTGTCATCTCCTATCAGGCAGGAATGCCCTTCCTTCTTCCGTCACTGGCAACATAACTTGATTTCAGCTTAAAATCTAAGTGAGATCCTGCTAGAGCTAATAACCAAGGCCATTAGAAAACCACATTTGTTGTAGCAGAGCAACAAGTGATTTCCTGAGGAGGAATCTCAGTGGCATGGTTGTATGTCTGCTACATGATTTATGGAACATTTCTGGTAGAAACTGGAATGAGAATTATAGTCAAATGATGTGTCAGCTTTATTTTCTCTGTTTACTAGATGTAGCACTTAGGGTCAAAAGAGCCTCATTTCTCTTCTATAAAATGAAAACATAGTTTATATCAATACTGACCATGAAGACTAGTGGGAAAGTAAAAATAAGACAATGCATATGCAGATGTTTATCTGGGATATACCAACTCTCTGAGATTTTATTATAGTTTGTTTTATCAACACCATTATGATGGCAAAATAGTACTCAGTGGTTAATTAATTTACTCACTGAACAACCCTTAATTGAATAACTGCTATGTATCATGCTCCTTTTTAATTTTGAAATTACAGCAGTGAAATAATTAGTCCTTATTCACAAGGAGCTTGCATGCCAATAGTAAATAAATGAATGTACCAATATATGTATATAAAATACATGGTATCTAATAAGTACATATTATATATAATAATGTAAATATTGTACATTAAACAGATAACAGCAAATAATAAACATGTAATATATTAGACATCAGATGGTAATTAATGCCTGAGAAGAAATAAAGGAAGGTAAGACAGGTATCATAAGGGTTTTCTGACATACATAGTCATAAAAGCAGTTCTCATTGCTGTACGAATACACGAGCCAGATAGGAAGATGGGCAATAAGTGCCAGTAAGTCATGAAACTTATTAAAGAGGGACCATTAGGCGGAGAGAATAGCAAGGGCAAAAACCCTGAAAGGGAATGTGCCTAGAAAGTTCAAAGAACTGCAGGGAGTTAAATGCGCTTGGAGTGAGTGAGAAAAGGCAGTGTGACAGGAGAAAATGTCGAAGAGAGCATGTAGGGAAAGATCATATGTCCCTGAGAAACTGCGTTAAAGACATGGGTTCACTGATAAAAGAGGAAGCTGCTGCAAGCCTGTGAGCAGGGTTAGGCTCAATCCGACGGGCTTGTGTAGTAAGAAGAGATAGTCTGAGGGGAGGGGCTGAGCAGAGAGACCAACAGCACAAGCCGGACAACTATCTAGGAGGGAAATGATGGCATCTCAGACCAAGGCACACACTTTAAACTTGAAAGGAAGTGATTGGATCCTGGACCTGCGTTTAATGTAAAATTAATGGTAAGTACAAAGGAAAATGATGCAAAATTGTAAGTAAATGAAGAACAAGGATGATTCACTGCATCAGGTTGCTCCCCTGAGCACAGAAAGCTGTTTCCAGGGACAGGAAGAGATGGTATGTATAGCAAATTTGGGGGGCTGTTGAGAGTAGTACTGGGGAAAAGATCAGGATCTAAGTGTGAGAGGAAAAAAATAATATTGTGTTTATTATTCCAGTAGTTATGTTGAATGGACAATTGAGGGGAGAGGCTCTGGAGACCCAAAGGAGGATAAGGGTCACACTTAAGAAGGCATCGAGTTTCTGAGTGCCTAGAAATTGTGATCACTGAGAGCATCAAGAAAGTGAGTCCAGACTGGAAACAAATCTCTAAGGACCGAGCCTGGGAACTTGGCATGTATCAGGTGGCAGGATTAGAGGGTATCAGTGAAAGCTACTGAGCAGGAGCCTCTCGTAAGGCAAGAAGAAATCAAGAAAAAGTAGTGTCCTAGAATCCAGGGGAAGGAGATGTTTCAAGGAAGGGAGAGTGATCACTTGTATTAAGACTTGCTTCTCTATCAAGTAAGGTAAGAGCTGAGAATGAGCCAATGAAGTTATTTTGTGAACATAACAAGAGCTGTTTAGATAGAATGAAAGATAGTAATGGGAAGCTATTAGAATTCTAGTTTTCAGAAACGAGAAAGAAGAATTAGGAATTGTATAAAGAAATAATTCAGTGGCTGGGGATTTAGCTCAGTGGTTAAAGTGCTTGCCTTGCAAGCACAAGGCCCTGAGTTCAATCTCCAGCACCAAAAAAAAAAAAAAAAAAAAAGAAATAATTCAAAGTCATGGTGGAAGGAGACATAGAATAAAGTGATTGTGTTTCAAAGACATATTGGGAAATATTTGAGAATGCTTCAACATTGATGTGTCTGATCCAGTGGGAGTAGATATCATGGTGTGGGAAAGGATGGGGGCAGCTTTACTGGAGAAATTATTGAACAAGCAAAGGGGTGGCATACAATGGCAAGGAGTGGTTGAAATTAAGATCAGGGGCAGAATATCTGCCAGAACATATACGTTAAATGTACAGGTGCAATAGGTGAATAGTTGCAATGGAGAAAATGTACAGAATATCGGGGGGGGGGTTGTTTTGTTTTCAGTTTTCCCAGTAAATGTTCTTAGCCGAATTTTAGGTGGTGGAAAAAAACTTTAGGAAGAAAAGAAATCTTTAGGATATTTTTATTCTATCCTAGAACTAAGAACCTAATAATCTAAACTTCAAACAGTAACACACATACACATTAGGTACTACAGTCAACTTAATGTAGTTGTGACTTAATACTGTATGTATGTGGCTGTTTACATTGCTCATTGTTATATGCAAATGGGACAATGTAATATAATCTGTAAATTTGTGGGTTGGTCTGTAAGTTTGTGTAATTTTGGATACATTTTAATAAAAAAAAATAGCAGCAAACTCTACAAAGAACTTGTGCAATTTTAAAGTAAAAATAATTTTGCCATGGCTAATGCAAGAAAATGACTGCTTTAATGTAAAATCACAATTATAAATATATAAGAGAGATACATTGTGTTTTATGTATATAACCTATTATCTATATATTTCTCTGTATCTATTTCATATTGAGTTCTCTGGAACTCCTCATTATATAAATTTAGTATAAAGGGTCCTCTATTGATTTAAGTTTTTCTTAACTTCTAAGAGAAAAAACACAGTGAAAATGGGGTTCACATAATCCATACAGATTTGATCTTTGATCGTCTGATGCCAAAAGCTGTGTCTAAACTCACGGGTGTATAATACACCTGAGGACCTCATCAAATGATCTTTGCTCATAGTACGGTATATCTGTATTTTAAAAGAAATGTTGTACTTAATGCTATCGGACAATCATAATAAAAATAAAAGGATTGCTGATACTAAAGAAGAAGAAAAGAAAAATGATCTACTTAAAATCTACCAGAACAATCTCATTTTTCCTCGAAAGATCACGAAATGTGACAGTCATCTTACCATAGCATAACAAATACCTGAAGCAATCAGCTGAGAAGAGAAAAGGTTGGTTTAGGTTGGCTCATTGTCCGCCATGTTTGGGTCCTGTGCCAAGCGAGTGCATCATGGCAGGGAGTGCGTGGCTCAGCAATCTAATCACTTCATGGTGGCTGGAAAGAAAAGAAAGTGACCAGGGTCCAACCAGTGAACAAACATATGAGAAAAACAAATTAGGGGAGAAAAAGTTGATTTTGGTTTACAGTTTCAGAGTTTTCAGTCCATGGATAGCTTGGCTGCAAAGCAAGAACATCATGACAGAGGTAGAGGGCAGAAGGAAGCTATTCTATTCATGGTGGCCAGAAGCAGAGAAAAAGACACACACACACACACACACGCGCACGCGCGCAGAGAGAGAGAGAGAGAGAGAGAGAGAGCGAGAGGGAGAGACACCCTTCAAAGGCACATTGTCAGCATCCTCCACCAGCTAGGTCCAATCTACTAACCGCCCGTTCACCCATGAACTCATCAGTGCATTAATGCATTGATATGTTAGGACCCCAAGATCTAATCACCTTCCAGAAGCCTCAACCCTGAACTCATGAGTCTTTGTAACAGCACGGACTTACTGTCTTAGGGCTCCATTCCCAGGGAAGGAGACAAGACACCACTCACAGAGATCAATTAAGTTATTTAATAACAATAAAGAAAGTAAGAGAAAAGGGGGAAACTCTAGGAAATCATACCACCAATCCACCGTTCCTATCACTGGCAACCCGCAGCACAGGAGTAGTTCAAGCAAAGATCTTAACTTTTGGTTGAGAAAAGCAGCAGCCAAGTGAGACGCCAGCAGTCTTGGAGGCAGAACCAACAGCAGCCCCCATCTACGCACAGAGGCATCCAGCAGCCTCAAGGCCGCGAAAGACAAAAGATAAAAAGAGAGAGAGAAAGACACCTGGGTGCTGCGCCCATGTTTGTCTATGTTCTGACAAAGGAATGCTCCCCTCCCGGAAATGACTTTACCTCAGGCGTTCACCCCAGGTCTGGCCAGGAGCCTGGATGTAGCCAGAGTGCAGGAGGAACAGGCACTTAGCGGGAAGCTTTCTCTGCCAGAACACACGCATTCGAGCCCACTTTCCATAACCATATAATGAATCTTACAGTCTTCTGGGGGATATTTTTTATCTCGACCATATACAGATGCGTGTGTTCTTCATTTGTTTATTTGTTTTAAGCCTGTATCATCTGGCTGTGAGATAAGTGTAAATATACAAGCCATTAATGGGTCATGATTCAGAGCTTGAAAAGAACCCAATCTCTAATGATGTGGTTCTGAGAACTCTTCAAGAAAACATGAAGTGTAAAGTAACTTCATTCATAGCAGACATATTATGGCTTTTGAAGAGAAATGGAAACTGAATTATAGGCTGGTTTCATTTTTAAAAAAATGAGTTACTTACCAAAATTTTAAAATAGGCTGATTTTACATTTTGGAATTCTGGTGATTGTGGCAAAATCAGAAGAATTGCTATGCCTGACCTGGTGTCTCTTTGGTTCTCCCATTAATTTTCTTTCCCTACATTTGGACCACTTCATTCCTTATGGTCATCAGCTCTGCCCCTGGACATCAACACTTGCTGTAGTTTAACCACTTAGCAGTTTACCCAAGCACCACTCAGACAGTGTATTTGTTTACAGACTGACTATTGGGAGCATCATTTGGACAGGTGTCATTTCAACCAGTCGATTTAGGATTATTAAAATCTACTTAAAGCATTTAAAGAAGAGAATAGATTTCTCACATAATGAACAAGAAATCAGGCATCAAATGAAAGGCAGACGTCAGAAAAAAGCTTGACTATAAATAGGAGGTTACACATCTTGCTTTTCCAGGATATATATTGTTTAAAAATAATTGTCGATAGTAGCATTTTTTTCACTCTTCAAAGGCTGGTGTACCCTGTAACTGCAGACAATTTTTTTTTATCTTATTTTATTGCTCATTTGCACACCAACTCTGAAATCAGTGGTCATGGTTGTGGTTTCTCTGT
Organism: Hystrix cristata; assembly: GCA_004026905.1. Lineage (NCBI taxonomy): Eukaryota > Metazoa > Chordata > Mammalia > Rodentia > Hystricidae > Hystrix > Hystrix cristata. Next base: position 79,674 of record PVJO010003910.1, on the reverse strand, counting down.
TGGTACGATGGTTAATGTGAATTATCAACTTACTGGTTTAAGGATCTACCCAGCACACTTCTAGGTATGCCCAGGTGGGTCATGGAGGCATGATCTTGGGTACTATCTTGGTCTCTCACTCTTTAACACTATTCGCCTGCTCCGCTTCCCTGCCACCATGAATTAAACAGCTTTCTTAAGTCAAGACTTTCCACTGTGGTGTTCCTTTTGGAGCCTGTTGACCACAGACTGACTCCTCTCAAACCATGATTCAGTGAATTCTCTCCTCTTTTAACTCATAGTGTCAGGTAATTTGTCCCAGCAATGGAAAACTTGACAAATAAATTTGAGCAGTCGCCCAAAGGAAAGTCCTTTATGCTCACGATCAATTATAACTGCTGAACATGTGGGGTCTTAATTTTATTATTTTACTGCGTTCTGGTCTTCATAGTTCTTGGCTTCATTTTCCTCTTACAAGTATACTGGAATACAATTTACTATTTGCATCACCATATAAGAAGCACTGTAGTCCTACATTGTCTACGATAGGAGAAAATTAGAGTCTTGGGCTGTCGGGGTCACTTCCTCTTAACTCTTATGTTCTTCCCTTTGTGATTTTCAAAGGCAGATAATGCAATCCCTAGAATGTAGCCAAGAGAGGCTAGGCAGAGCCTGGAGTATGAAGTGATTGGAATACATGTCAGCGACTGGGCACCTTCTACTCAGAGTGACTCTTGACCATTTATTTATAGATCTACACGTGAAACAGGATACGTTTCTTCCTCCAGTTGATCAGCCAGGCAGAAGCAGTAAAACCAACTGTGGGCTCAATACCAACCTATAGGAAAGATTAGGAATTAGTTGCTGATATTTGTTAATTTAGTTAGCACTACAAGTTAGGAAACTCTTGGAAAGGTATTTTTAAAAGTAGCCCTAGTGATACAGTATTTTGCCTAATGGCAAGGTGATTCTAAGAAGATAAAACATACTCCTTTAAAAATTAACTGGTAAAATAAAATCCCATTCTGATACTGTATTAATAAAATCTTACAGTGTGTTTTAAAGGCCCTAGCTGAGCAAGAATAATGACTTGAGTAGTGTTCCTCCCTAAAGAAATATCTCAGTTCTAAACGCTTGAATCTGTGAACATGCACTTATTGAGAAAGAAGTAGTCTATATAGAAATCATTAAGGATCTTGCAATGATTATCTGAGTGAATTGTCTGAATGGGCCCCACATTCTATGATGAGTGTACTTCTGAGAAGAAGTCAGAGACTTGATCTAGACAGCAGGAAAGATGCACAGAGCAAAGATGGCCACATAAAGATCAACGTAGAAATGAAGCTTTGCAGATGCAAGACAAGGACACCCAGAACCACCGTGCATTGGAAGGCACAAGGGGACTTGTGGAGACTTGGGGACTGTGGAGAGAATGTTGCCCTGCCAACACTTGCTTTTGGACTTCCAGTCTCCAGGATGGTGAAGTAATGAATTCCTGTGGTCCCTAGTGATATAGTATTTTGTGGTATATATTAATGGCTGCTGAGTTTGTGGTATATATTAATGGCTTCTAGGTAGGAAATTAATACAGCAGGAGCATTGAGAATTACTGTTTTGGTACTTCCCTATCATTTGATTCAAATATTGCTTTAGGCAGTGACTGGGCACTGATCTTCGTTCTCATCCAGAATGACTCTCCATCAACAGAGAAGTTATTTAGTCGAGTGAATGCCAGGTTAAACAAAAACTGCAATGCAAATTAAGGATTCTTTTCTCCCTAACACTTTACTTAGTAGGGTTGAATAGGGGAAAAGATGGCTTATTTCATTATTTCCATCACAAAAGAACACATTGACATGACAGGAAATTAAAAGACCTCTTAGAACATTGTTTCTTATTGAAATATAATGGGAAATACTTTGTTAACAAGTGGAAACATTTACCAAGAGTTCATGTGTCTCTTGTATATTCACTTTGTGCTGTTCTTCCAAGTTGGGAAGGCAGACTTCCAAATACTTCCAGAATAATCATTCATCCTTGATAGTGACTTAAAATAAAGGAGGCCCTGGAGAAAAAAGTTATGGACATTCATACAACTCTTTTACACTCTGCCCAATTTGCTATGGAAAGAAATTGTTGTGATAACATATTCATGTTTCAGCATAACCACACAACCAGATAATAAATGGGAAGATAAAAAGAAAGTCAGATACCCTCAGCATGCCTATTGCACTCTTAAATATCATCTCTAATTGATTAGCACATATCTGCATCAAAATATCGCCAAGCACAATTAATCATAACGACCTGACAATTCACTTACAATTTTCTAATGTCACAGAAGTCCCTCTTTTCAGATAATAAGGAAATGAATCTAAACATTAGCAGGGAGTTAATTTCTACACCAGGGTATGTCAGTAGTGATATTCTTAAGTCACACTGTGTTCAGGAAATAATTGGCTCAACCACCCTGAAAAACAAGACATTTCTGCCAATGATTAATGGAGCATATCTGCTCTCTCTCTTGTTCACCAGTGTCCTTAGAAAGTTAGGTGTAACTGTGCTATTCGGCTTTCTGTCATCATGACAAAATATCTAAGACAGATCAATTTATAGAAGGAAAAGTTTATTTTGGCTCATGGTTTTAAACATTTCAGCCTGTGATCTCTTGGTTCTGTGACTTTAGCCTTTCGGCAAAGCAGAAGAATCCTGGCAGGGAGTATGTGGTAGAGCGTAGCTGCCCAGCTCATGGCAGCTAGGAAGGAAAGAAGAGTGGAAGGGGTTGGGGTTCTGCTCAACCCTTCAAGGACACAGCCCCAATGACCTAATTTCATTCCATTGGACTCCACATTCTAAAGTCCCTACCTTCTCCCAAACCTTTAACACATGGGCCTTGGGGGACACCACAGATCCAAACCTAACAATAACCGTGGTTCAGCATCTCGTGCTTTGCAGACTTTCTAACCCAGCAACCACAGGTTCAAGTCTAATGGCGATCACAGTGATGCATATAGATTGATCTATGGGGATGTTTATCTCAGTGTTATGTATTAATAATTAGTAGGTTAAAAATAAAAACAATTTAACTTCCCAATATAAAAATTAACTGAAAAAATTGTCCCTGGAGATCACAGAATATTTAAAAGCAAATTTTAAAAATAAAAAATTCTCTAATTATTGAGCTATTGGAAGGGTAGGTTGGAAATCATTATTCAGTGCATAATTTCATTTAAAAATATTCACTTGCAAAGAGAATGGAATATAAAGCTATATACACTAGGTTATTATCTGTGACAACCAATTTAGCCAATCTTTGCCACTGTTTTCTTGTGTCCCATTTGTGTGTGTGTGTGTGTGTGTGTGTGTGTGTGTGTGTGTGTGTGTGTATTTCTAAGATTCTCTGAGAGGTAACATTTATTTATCATCCAGAATCTATTCTAGTATTCTAGTACTTTTGAATTACAATTACACTCTTTAGCTCTTTAGAATTAAATGTTAAGAAAAATGTTCTCTCTCTCTCTCTCTCTCTCTCTCTCTCTGTCTCTCTTTTCTGTCTCTCTCTGAGGCCTGGAGGGGAGGAAAAGGAAGCAAAACTTTAATAATCAGCACAGTATTAATGATTAACTTGATTTATTTTGTACTTATAAAGTCACAGACTCTTACAAGATTTGATGAAAACCATTGATAGTATCTCCTGAAAATGCACATAGAAAAACTTCTTGTGGTGCATGTGAACTGTTTCATGTTAGAAACTTCTGGGTTAAATAATCATTAAGATACTCCCTAGATGCACTTTTTAGGCCAGTGGAAGGGTCAGCGTTGTATCTCTACCTGTCTAGTCATTTCTTCTTTGTCCTACCAGCAAATCCTTATAATGAACAAAAATTCGAAAGCCAAGTGTTCTTGTCTGTTGTTTTCTCAGGAAGCCTGGATCTGCAGACCTACCTCTAAACTAGTCAGTTTACAAAGAGATTAACTCTCTATTTGTGAGAACTTCTAGTGTTTAACAAAATGTTGTGCACTGAATTAGTTTTTTGTATGTACATATGATTAAATGCTTTGATTGTCGTGTGTGGTAAGCAAACACACACCACCCTGTGTCTGTGTACTGAGATGTTCAAAGTTTTCTGAGTCACTTGTATGCGAGATGCAATTAAACTTTCCTCACTAAAACCTGAGTGAGCTTCACTTGGAGGGGAGAATAAAAAAGAGAAATTGCTAATTACTTCAAAGACGAAATGAGAGATGAAAGTGTGATGCTGGAGAGAAGATAGTCACAGGCTGTGACTAAGGGAGACGGCCTCTCCTCATGGCCAATCAATATAAACTGAAGGAATTCTTGCAATTGCCAAATGCCAAATCTTAAGGGGATTCTTTTCCAAATGCAGTGCCTTGAAAGAACTTAACTTTATCTTTAGCCTGCCTTGCATGTGAACCAAAACTAAAGTTTGAGAGAATGGATGTAGCAGTGAAAGAAGCAGTTCTGCTAAAAAATTATAAAATTTTGTGGGGGCCACGCAACAGAGTTCTGATAAAGTTTAACCAAAATTCTGAAGGATGTTGGAACCCAGATGACTTCGGGATTAAGTATATCTCTGATACTTAAATTATAAATGTTTGATTCATTTATAATTTAGATGTGTTCTTTTAAAGGAAAAATATCATGGGTATAAGAAGTCTAATATAGTTATATGCATGGTCTAAATTTAGGTACATTATATAATTTACCACAACTTCTGGGCTTTCTTCGCTATGGATGTTTTTGTGCAGTAGTTGAAGGTGATCAAAAAACTGAGAGAGGACAACAGAATCTCTTCATTCCTGCTCAAAATTTTTAAAATAAGGCTCTGAAAGTGCCTTCTTTTTATCAGTAATTGCCTGCATCTAGAATCTGGGTTTGGCTTGGGCTGTCCACTGTCTGCAAAACCTGCATTGCAGGGTAATCACTTGGTAACTCTGCCTTTCCCTCTGGAGGGACAGACCGCCTTTCCCTCATAGCTCTCCTTCCCTGCCTGATCCCAGTTAAACTGATTGCCTTTGATCCTGGCTTTTCTAATTTGTGGGATAGGACTGCTTGGTTTCCTTTGAATTATACTTTAATATGTTGGAGTGGTGGTTACAAGGGAGTTTGTAGGGAGAAAATAGAATATACAATAGAAAAGCCAACTATAGTGGTTTGGCACAATATGTATTTTTATGAATGTTAATATAGACAGAGATACAGACAAACACCTCCTGGATAAGGGTACATGGCGGTTCCATCAATCTCCCCATCAAGCTTTTTTGTAGATTTCCCCGACCCCCAGATAATTCTGACAACCATTCATCCGTTCTCTATCACTGTAACCTTGGTCTTTGAGGGTATCCTCACGCAGAAACAAAGAGTATGAAACTAAATTTTTTTTCGCTCAGCCTAATACATTTGAAATTCATCCAAGATGTAGCGAGTATTAGTACCTCATTCTTTATTATTGCTGAATAGTACTCCATTGTTTTCTATTTGGTTTTGTTTTGTTTTTATTAAGCCATCAAATATATCTGGGTTGTTTTCAAGTTTTAGACATTCTAAATAAAACTAATAGTACTACTCACATACAGAATTTTGTATAAATATGTATTTTCGTTTTTCTAGAATAAATACCAAGAAATGGAAGAAATACTTTGGCTTTTGAAAAAAAGGTAGACGATGGATGTCTTGAATTATTTATAATTATCAATCTTCTCGCTTTTTCATTCACAAATCCTTTTATTGATTTATATCTTTGTACTCAATATGAAAAAATGAAGGATTGCAAAAAACAAGATGGGTTAGAAAATTAAGGCACAACCACAAACCACCAAAAAGCCACACATATCTCTGACTATCCAAGAATATTGGCTGGCAGTTGACCAAGTTAAGTACTGCAAAGGATGCTAAATAAAAAGGAAGGAATAATAGTGGGTGATAGTAGAGAGAAAGAAATTTAAGTCTGGTATTTCCAACCTAGAAACAGGAACTGTAATAAATCCACCGAGAAAACTTCCAGAGTCTCTCTTCTATGAGAATTTAGGGGTTGGATAGAGGGAAATATTTCTTTCTCTAACAGTTTTAGAAGCTGATTTTTTAAGGGTGTGTCTTAGTTATTTCTCTCTCATTGCTGAGACAAAATACCCAACGCCCAAAGTTGAAGGGGGCAAGGTTTATTTAGCTCACACTTTGTAGAGGTTTCAGTCCAGTCAGCTGGGTACAAGGCAGGGCGGCATGGCACACAGGCAGAAGGCAGCAGGCTGACAAAAAGGGATAGACAAGCCTCCTTCTGTCCTTTATATTTTATCCAGGCTGCCGGGATTAAGGCAGTGCCAAGCCAATCGGTGGACTGGTTTAGTGATCACACACCCTTAATCCCAGCATCACACACTCTAGACCAGCCATCTCTGAAAAAGCTCCACCTTGGCTGCATGAGGCTTTGGGGGACATCAAAGCACAAACCATAACAGGGTGAGAAAGAGATATCTGGTTGACACTGTGAATTAAATGTTTACCAAAGGTCTAGCTAGGACTCATCATAATTCTTATATATAAAAAGACCCCAAGGATTATTTCAAAACTTATACATTTTCCTACTTTGCCAGATATTACAAACTTGTAAAATGTCTTTGAATATTTCTGTTCTCTGGCTTGACATTGAGCAGTACAGTCATCTACAATCAAACATTGTAAATGAATGCAATTTTTAACAAATTTCTGATAGATTTACAGTCATTAAATGGTTTCTGTAATTCTATCCTCAGATGATCTTTTCTTTGGATTTTTAAAATTTTTAGTCTTCTGAGTGGTAATAATTTTGATAGACCTTACTAAAGATTCCGTCCCATAAGACAAAATAACCCTTGTCTGATTTGCTTTCTTCTTTCATCATAAAACAAAGAACTTATATGAGGCATAGAACAATAGCGGGTGACCATCTCCACGGAATAACTTGAAGGAAAAAGTCAAAGTTTGTCTACTCAAAAATATTTTCCTACTACCTTGCTACATTTTACATTTGAGGACTTTTAGGTGTGATTTGATTACATCACCCCCAGGCACTCCCTACTAAAATATCCATAAATTTATTGGCCTATCATCATAGAGGTAAGAGGCCCTCACCGTTAAGAAGGGGAATTATAAAGCCAAGAACTCATTGAATGTAGAGTATTTGTATTAGCTGTATCCTCATTGTTTCACTAGTTAGCATCGATTGCACAACAAAAAGCAGAGCGTAAAGAGCTGGGGAGAAGGAATATTCCATAAGTGCAGGTAAAGTATCTCTCCTCGGTAAGTCTAGTGTCTAGCATGTATCTGCCTGCTCTCTTGAAAGCTGGTGTAGGACAACGCCGGTCCTTCCTAACATGACATAGATTTCATTCCATCAGTGTTTACTGAATTCACAATTAACAAATGACCGACAGATATTTAATAATAAACATGAGGAAATGTGCTGTACCTTTACTACAGAAATTAGTTTTTCGGGAATCCTTTTTCTACCATGTGAATATTGTAGAATTTGTCCTAACATGACTTCTGTCCAGGTCTATCCTTTGTGGAGCAAGAGTTCTGGTTACCGCAGTCACTCTGCAGGTTTTCTTTAGCCATTGTGGGAGGATATTGTCAGACCTCTCTTCAGGCCAAATACATCCTAATAAGGTAGGGTCAAAGTCTGCAGGAAAATGAAATGTGATAAGAGTAAGGTCTTAGATTGTTAAGGAGGCATTCCTGGCGTGAAATAAAGATTTTCCCACCGGGATAGAAAAATCAGTTGCCAATTTAATGTCTTGTGTCAGAGGCGAACATACGTGCCCATACAGTCCATGCACAAATTCAATTGTTTCTTTCGGCCCCTTAGCTTTTTCTTCCGTCTCAGACAGAGCACGGAGACAGAAGCCACGATACAGACAAAGCTTAAGCATCCCGGCGCTCCCATCATCCATCGTATTTTCAGCGCATTGCTGCCAACTTTCACAAACATCACGTTGCTTAATTCCCACCACTTACTTGTAGGAATGCTCTACAGATCCAAGTTATAGATGAAGAAATTGAGGCTCGGAGGATAAAGTGACTTGTCCAGTGTCAAATGGCTAATATGGGGCAAACTCTGGATGTGAATCATATTTCTTAGCTGAAATCCATTTTTCTTTCCACTCTTCCATAGCTGCTGGTGTTGCTGACTGGCAGTAAGAGACAGATTCCGATACTGGCAGAGACAATGTGGGCTACAAGTGGAAAAAATGTTATAAACTCTGGAAATGAGCTTGATTACAAAGGGGCTAAGCAGTAAAGACATATTTGCACTTTAATACTTACCAAAAATAATGTGTAAGCAGAGCTGCTCAAGAACGCTGTTATAAATTATAAAAGGATGATATAAAAGTTATCCATTTGAAGGCTTTCAAAATCTCTCAGTAATCTTTTGGAATTTGCTATTGTTTGTGTTTGTTTTATTAATGGAAGCTACCTTAACAGGCAGGAGGTGATACATCACTGTGGCTTTTATTTAAATTTCCTTGATGATTTGCGATGCTGCATACATTTCATATACCTGGCGTCCACAACAGGAATAAAGTCTAAGTTATGCAAAATAAGCAAGTTCTACAAGTTTGGTGCAGAACGCAGTACCTATAGTTAATGATACACTATGAAGTCCATACAAATTTATTAAGAAGGTAAATCTCATGGACAGTATACTTAGCACAAAAACAAGGACACGCAAAGGGCTGGATAGATTGACACACATCTATTTGGGCATGATTTAGGCTGCAGTAGAATCATGCAAGCTCAAGACTTGCCTGTGCAGCTTAGTAAGACAGTCTCTGAATAAAAGAAAAATTGTCTGAGGATCTAGCAGAGTGGTGTTCAATCCCTAGTATTGAAGTAAAAACAACAAACAAAAAAAACACAAGGAACATGTGAAAACTTTTGAAGTTCATAGATATGTTTATGAACTTTAATATGATGACGATATCATGATATGTGCATATATCCAAATTTATCAAATTTGAATATGTGTAGTATGATGTGTGTGTGTGTGTGTGTGTGTGTAAACTATTTTCAGGAATTTCATTATAAATATTAATTTGTTTCTCATTTCCCATCCTACAACTAATTCCTTGTCTCCTAAATTCTTATACCCACCCTCTTCGGGATCCTTTTCTCACTTCTGTCTCACATCTACTCTTATTATTTCATGATCTTGAAATAACCATGATGATTTTCAAAGCTCTCTCTGTCTACTCCCCTTAACTCTCTGTCTAGAATAGACTTTTGCTGTCTTTCACTTAGATAACTTTTGCTTGTTCATCAGGATGCCACTTTTCCAGGAAACTTGCCCCAGCTTCCCTTGTGTCCGAACGGGGGCTCCTCTTCTGAATTCTACAGCCGTCCTTTGCATATTTCCAGCTTATGCTCATCAGTCCTCTCTCATTCCCTTTTCTTCTCTCCCATGAGTGAGTGAGCTGCTTCATCAAAATGAATATGCTGTTGAACTCCATAACTTCAGTTATTAACATAGCACCTGTTAACTTGTACGTAAGTGCTAAATGACTGAAGGAAGGAAGAAATGAAAAAAATTTTCCAAAATTTGATCTAGGCCTCTTTTATTCAACAGAATCTTACTATTCAAAATTGTTTTGTTTACTTGACCCTTTCTATTAATCATCTTCTTTTCTAGTTTCCTTTCCCTTCTGCTCTTCCCCTTCCTTTCTTTTTTATCTCCCACTGTATTTGCCTTTCTTCCTTTTCTTTCCAGGCCTCTGCCTCATTAACAAGTGTTCCGTGAGCACTTACTACATGGAAAAATGATAAAAAAGAAAATGCAGACAATCTCCCTGCCTTTGGGGTATTAAAAACAAACAATAGAAAATAAAATGATTGTAAGAAATTGTTAATGCTACAGAAACAATCAATTATGGTACAGTTTTGGAAAGTGCCTGGTGCAACTTTAAATAAAGTGGTTAGAGAAGACTCTCCTATGGAAGAGACAATGGTTGAGATTTGAGTGATGAGAAGAAATAATCTTACCTGGCACAGGTAAGGGCAAGTATGAAGACTCTGAGTCAGGAGTGAGCTTGGGGCATGCAAAGAGCAGACAAGAGGGGAGCAGAAGTGCTTTGAGGTGAAGTTTTAGAGCTATTCCAGGCTGGATCATGATAGTTACTCATAGGCCACCATTTTCTAAGGGCAATGGGAAGCCAGTGGAGATTTTGCTAGAGAAGGGACTTGGCCAGTTACCATATTTAAAAGGTCAGAGTGGCTGCTGTACGATAAGTGGACTATTTGGAGTATCGAGGCCGAAATTTTCCTGACTGTACAATAAGTATGAGGATCCGAAAGGTGGCTATGGACATGGTCAAGGGAGGATTTGGCAGTGATCTGGGCCAGGGTGTTAGTGATGAGACGGAGATCCTCTATTTCACACGGAAACTGTCATACCTAAAAAGCAATGCGTCCTTGAAGAAAAGCTGCGACTCTCAACCTGCATGAGCTGTGTCTGAGAATTAGTCTGGCATTTACGTAGGAATGCCATATCACCTCCAGCATTCACAGGTCACCATGGACCACCATTTGAGAACCTAACAGCTGGACTTGGTGGGTGATTATCAAAAGTTCCTGTAGCCCCATAATAGATCCATATTCTTTGGGAATTATGTTTTACCAAGCATTATATTTGTTTCCTTACTGACTGGTAACAGTTCTTAGTTGTCCTTATAATTACTAACAGTAAAAGCTTATAGAATCAGTACTTCTCAACTACAGTTCAGGTACACCAGTGGATATGCTTACTGGTTGGTGTCGCTTCCCACACATTCCAAAATGTCATAATATTTCATAACATTGTCCCCATTCCACTTTATAGCAATAGAGACTGAGGTCTTAAAATTTAATTTTCCTTTGCAATTCTTCCAAAGAACATATATTCATACTTTGCTAAAATTTTCATTTGGAGTGTAAGTTCCAAGTCATTTATTTTTTATATCTTTGAATCACAATCCATCATTAAGACTGGCTATTTATTCTCTCCACACACACCAAAAGCAGAATTATTCATAGGTCATGAAAATAAATATTCCTAAGATAATGTTTCCCAGAGGGTCAAGTTTATTCAAAATATTCATAGGTATTGCCAAAAAAGCCCTTTATTTAATATCATTTTTAATAGGATAAACAAAACTTTCTTTGGGTGGGATTTCTTCAATCTTTCAGAATGAAAATGGAGATTTTCAAGTGAGAAGGGTGGATAGAATATACTACGTTTCTCAAAGTAACTTCAGAAGAGGATGCTTTGACACAAAGCATTTAGAAGTAGTGTTCCACCAAGAGAATTTTATTTGAAGGTATTCTGTGTTTAAATAGCTTAGAAAGTCATTCTTTCATCAAGAAGAAGTTGGCTGGGGATTTAGCTCAGTGGTTAGTGTACTTGCCTTGCAAGCACAGGCCCTGAGTTCAATCCCCAGCACCAAAAAAAAAAAAAACAAAACAAAAAAAAAAACAAGAAGAAGTAATATCCTTTTCTTTCATATAATTTGACACTGGCTAATGCTTTAGGATAAGATAGAGCAACACAGAATATTAGTAGGTCCGTAGAATAGTAGTAGAATAGTAGTAGGTACAGTAGTAGTAATAAAAATTTTATTCCATACTCCAGACACCCAGGCATTTCAAGTTCCAAGTATCATCCCTGTTTTAGAAGTTACTTGCAGAGGATATAGAAATGTTAACAAACATGTTAGCCTCTATAACTTTGTCATTTAAAGATAAGCTGGAGAGAGTTTCAGCACTAAGGAAACAGAAAGGTAGAGAAGATGTTATGGTCACAGAAATAAAGAAACGGAATGATGCTGGTGAATAAATAGAGGTGCAGCTCCTGGCTGTGTGGTACACTTGTTCAATGGATGTATACATTGAAGTATTTATTGAGCCTCTGCATAAGCCAGGCTCTACCTTGATTCTTTGGAGTCTTCAGAAAATGAAAATTTAACCTGAAATCATTTACAGTAAAGTAGAACAGCTGAAATATGATTCAGAGTTAGATACAAATTATAAATACAGGGACAAATTGCCTTTGGGGGTTGATAAGTGGGTCATGTCACCCCTTTGTATCAACAAGGTTATCAGCAGGGAATAGAATCCAATTCAGATGTTTTGAAAATTTTTAATAAAGGAGCTATTTACAGAGGTGGAGCTTCAAGGAAACTCACAGGGGAAGTTAAGGTTACAGAGACCAGCAAGCACAGGAAGTTGTTAGCATCTTGGCCCTAAGGACCCAGGAGAGGAAATAGTGTTCCTGAAGCCCAGTAAGAGACAGGGATGGAGGAGCATACTCTACAGGAACTGTAACTATGGGGAAAAGCAGCCACTGCCTCGAAAATATATGGCCCGGAATAGGAGTAAGGAAAAAATTATATATATCTCCAACACCCTCTTCCCACCTCCAGATGTCTTGCTGCAGTGGACCAGTGGCCATGCCATATTTGAAGTCAGTTTTTGTGGGAGGCTGGATAATGCAGTGAATGAGATAATGCACCCTCCTGGGTACAGATTAAGGCAGGCAGAGCAGAAGAGAGATCTGAGGATGAAGAAGCAGAGACCTTTTACTGAAAGTATCAAAATCTTTTTATAGGTCACATAATGATACAAGACTTGGAGCACAACAACAAGGCTAATCTCAGAGGACATTCTTGGGGCTGTGAACAGATTGAAAAAAGCCAAGGAAGTGGAAAATGAAAGATGATAACTCTGTGGATAAAAGATATGTCGTGTGTCAGATAAATGATTTTAAGAGGAAATGGGGGAAAAAAAGGATTAGGTGCCTGCCTGGGGGTGTTGTCCTGTGGTTGGTTGTCACATGTCTTCATTTCTAAGAAAAAGCATGTGACAACAAGCAATTTTCTGTCAGAAAGGAGAGCTTTTAGGTAGTAGACTTTTTCCAGAGAAACCGGTCAGGAGAGTTTCACAGTAACAAAAGTATGTAACTTGGTTGGTTTGGAAGTAGTGAGGGGAGAACAGGAAGTTAGGGTTCTGGAACCAGCAGTATTTAGCAATGAGTTAGGCACGGAAGCAGATGTGAGGACAGCGCAGGAAGTCAGCGTGAGTAGTGCTGAGGTGAGTAGAGGTGAACTCATTTCCAGTTACTTGCCCTGGCTCCTGGAGGACCTGGGGCCAGATCACAGTCCGAAGTCTTACATGTTTGGGAACCCAACTGCACAGAGGTGATAGCTGCCTGAGATTAAATAGGGTTTCCAAGAATGGAAAATATTAATGCATTTATTAGTGGCAATTTGGCAAATCATATCTCAGTAATGTGATTATATAAAGGAATTGATACAAGATGTAGAAAAGGGATATTTTGAGGGAGAAGAAAAGAAGAAAATAGCAGCCCTCATCAGAGCCATGAAAGAGACATTTTCGAGGTAAAACATTTCTTTAAAGAAGCAAGACTGTTGGAGTGAACAATTATGGAAATTACTGTCTCCAAGACTTTGACAGTGAAGGGGGAATTTGGGGAAAAACCATGTACAGGGAGGAACCAGAGGAAGGGGCAGGGTTCTGCATCTCTGATACAGGGGACCCAACCCTTTTTGAAAAGAAGTCCTCTTACTCTATTTTTCTGTCTGTTTTTGTGTAAATGAGACAGAGAATCAATGTCCTTAATGAAATTTAGTAACGATATACTAAGAGTCCACAGGAGGGAGACACTACTTTTTAGAAGTGATCTGATGAATAATTAAATTGCCATAACATACCCCTGCTTAAAGCGGAAAGCTTAAATTACTTTTTTTCGGTCCGAAATTTAAAAGAGAAGTTTAAGTAACATTGGTGGAACATTTATGGTGGACATGTTGGTACTTTCTTTAATCTAAAATATTACACATTTTGCAAAAGACAACTCAATATTAATTAAGCATTTTTACCTTTGTGGCTCTTGAACAGTGACAGATGCCTAACATCTTTTCCACTGTCTTTTCAGTAATTATGTCCCCAGATCAATGCAATATATATATATGTATATTTATTTTTATATATATTTATATATAGGTAGTAGGTGCAATATATATATTAAAGAATATACATATATATGTATATATATATTCTTTGAAGGCTTCCATAGTGAAAATATTGTGTTTGGATAACTGAATTAAGTAGCATTATATATATATATATAGAAAGAGAGAGAGAGACAGAGAGACAGAGAGAGATAGAGAGAGAGAGTTATTTGCCGAAAAGGAGATTTTAATTAAAGATATGATGCTGCCACTTCTGGTTAATGTTAAGCTGTACTTCTCTACCATCTTGGGATTAGTCAATCACATAATGTAAAGTAAGTGGGTGGGATGCAGTTTCAATTTGGTGTAGAGTTCTGTACGCTCCCTGCAGCTCCACTGGTAAGTCCTTGTTGGTATCTGGAAGGGTGAAGTCATTCACCCAAGATCTTGCAGAGACTCAGGGAACACAGTCTTCCTCAGCCAAACTCTGCTTGCCATGAGGCACGAGTCTCGAACAGACTTTGTCGGTATAAACAAAGGTCCCAGACCTCTTCTGTAAAGGAAATGATAGTACTTGGGGGCCTCGTAGGTAACATTGTCTCTATCACAACTCCAACTCTGTCATCGCGGCCGTTTTAGTGCAGAAGCAGTCATAGGTAAACAGAAGAAATGGGCACAGTTGTGTTCCAGTAAAACTTTATTTGTAAAAGCAGATCACAGTCAGAATTAGTCGATGGGCCGTAGCTTCTTGACACCCGTGTAAGCTCCTGTTGGAGAGGCCGTTACAAAAGCATCTCCCAGGTCATGCTAACGTCACTACTACTGCACCGTCCAAAGGGGATCTGTCTGGGAAACAAAAAGGTGAAGTAGCAGCTTTATGTTTATCTGTCACAGTATTTATTAAAATTGTATTATGTGTGATTGATTTCGGTGGAGTTCTTTAGTTTAACTGAGTCATATCAGGAATCAATGAACTAAGGTCATAAAAATCAACTTGGGACAGTTATTTAAGAAAAAGTTGGCCATTTAGAAATTTTTCTCAAAATTAAATGCACAGGAAAAAAATACAAGAGATATTCGTTCTAAAACCTGTAGTGATGACAAGAAAAGGAGCGCCAGGGAGTAAGCACGTATCTGCGGGAGGATGTTTCGCGACATTTTCGCTTCCCCTTACGCCCCAACACAAACAATAATCGAGTTCCAGTTCTAATTGCAGAGGGTCGGAAAGAAGCGAAACACAGGCTCCAGGGCTGCTGGGAATTGTGTGTCTTGGTTTTGTGCTGGTAAACAGACGTGCTGCTTTATGGAAAAGCATCCAGCAATATAGCTGACCGCTTGTGTCCTTTTCCTCATTTGCGGTCTACTTAAATTAAAAAAAAAATTAGTTATTTAAGGAATTATAGCAGAATAAAGGAAATCAATTCTGAAATGCTATGCAGTAAATGCACAATTTGGGTATAAGAGTGATTCTATAGGTCCGTTAAACTCGGCGTTCTGTAGTAAAGTCCACGGCTTTGTTAGCAATGCTGTATTGTGATTTTACTCCTCAATTGCCTTATTTTTCTAAAAAAAAAAGTTTCTTTTGTGGTTAAACTTCACAACACGTGGATATGTCTTTGATGAATAATGCCCCAATTTCTCTTCCTATCAGCAGCAAGGTGCGTGTCAGCCAAACCTATTACATCCCTCAGATTTCCTGCCACAAAAGCGAAAGGTATCTTTCTTTCCTCCAGCTTTGATTTCTTATCTCCCTCCCGTCTTTCATTGTGCTGGTTTCCTGACTCATGCGAACCGAAGCCTGAGCCAAGGATTCCTCAGGGGAGCTGAGAGGGTCTCATTCACCGAATCAAAATCTCTGGCAAACAAATCCTTGCAGCTTTATGAAAAAGCCAAGGAACTGGCAAGCACAAAAAGTAGTCTGGCAGGAAAAATATCCATCCAATTCCCTGACCTACAAACAGATCGAATCCAGATGAAATGCTGCAGAACAGAAAATTATAATGTACCTGCAATGGAGTAAAAATTTGTGATTAAAAAAAAAGATACGTTAAGAAATTTAGAATCGTGTTTTTCATTATTATTTTTCTAATGATGGGAGAAAGTTAAATTTTATATGAATATGCCTAATTCATTATTTCAGAGCTTTTTTGTCTCATTAGTTCATTTTTTTTTTTTATTTTTCAACTTGATTACATTAACTATATTGGACAATTATGCTTTTTTTTTTGGTCAGGTACCTTTACTAAGATTGCCTTTCTATGATAATAACTTGTCTCCTTTTAGTAGAAACTTTGGCTTAGTATTTTAATAGCTCAAATGAACATCACTATTATATTTAAGGTAAAAGGCATATTGTTTTCAAATTAAATTTTAAAACATATTATTACTTTCAATAAAAAATTGTATTAGATTCACTGTATATCATATGAACATAGTACGGGAGATAACATAATATTTTTGAAGATTTATTCTCTCATATAATGTGTTTTGTAACTACTGTTTCATCAACAAAGGCAAACACAACAGTAACGTTATAAAGTTGGACATTTTAAAAAGCACGGTCCAAGGTTTCAAAGGGCAATAGGGAAAACATGGACAACGAGTTGGGTCCATTAGATCTCAATTTTTTATCTCTACTGCCATCAGACACAGCAGATTCATGTCTTGGCAAATGCAAAACTGAAAGGCACAACCAGGAGGTAAAAAAAATGGAGAGAGATTTATTACCTGCAGCAGGCATGGAGAGCACTAGATTTATTTCCAAAGCATGCTTTGCCTGAAGAAAAGAAGGAAGAAAGTTTTATTCCAGGAGCCTGTTCATATTCATATGGGAAGGCACATTATGGGCAGGCGTTTTTCTAAGCATGCTCAGCTTACGGTTATCATAGTTGAAGAAGGAAAGGTAGTAGACACATTTCTGGACGTGCTGAGCTCAAGGTCATACAACGCATGTCTAAAAAGGGAAGATGGCAGACAGGGATGCTTCTGGGTATGCTCAATTCGTTATTATAGTGAGGCACATTTACTTGAGTTGGCCTAAAACAATGAGTCACAGTGGCTTCGTGATGTTGGCTGCTTCTTTGTGAATTTCTCCGAAGACTCTTAGGTAAAACAAAAAGAAAAGGCCTCTCTGAAGGACACCTCTGAAGGTGCATCACTGCAGGAGTTTGCCCTGAAGGTGCTTGTGGATTTAATTTCTATGAGCTTCCATTTCTTATATATAGGGATACAAATTCCCATCTCACATAGTTATTATCTTGAATAAAGAGCAAGGTAAGCAATGATGAAAGGTAATTTCACTTCTCTTTCAAAATCATTATCTCATTTAAATTGTACAAAGTCTTATCAGAAGATTGCTGTATGCTGCCAATTGTGTCAGCATTTATAGACTGACATATTTCAATGTTTCTTCTCTTTCTGGGATTCAGGCTGAAACAGTAGGTACTATTTGGGACAGATATTACTGAGGAGTGAGGAAAAACAAGAGACTGA
Source organism: Hystrix cristata (assembly GCA_004026905.1). Classification (NCBI taxonomy): domain Eukaryota; kingdom Metazoa; phylum Chordata; class Mammalia; order Rodentia; family Hystricidae; genus Hystrix; species Hystrix cristata. Next base: position 62,205 of record PVJO010003910.1, on the reverse strand, counting down.
GTCTAACTTCTGTTCAAATATGGCCTATTTCACCTCCGCTCACATTCCACTGGCCATAGCAAGTCACTTGATGGAGCCTGACAGCGGTGCAGGGACCTGTAGCCTGACTGGAGAGATCATTCAAAAGGCATTTGTCCATGGAGAGGTAAAGCAAAACCAATTAATGGCAAACATTTAATAGGCTTCAATGATATTGCCACTCAGGGGTTACTTAATGGAGTAATGATCTTTTTCTGAAAAATCTTAAAATCAAGTAATGGTGGTAGTTCACACCCTAGCCATCTAATGTAGTCCTAAATGAAGAAAGAAAACAACTGGAAAATTTAAAGTCACACAAAAAGTGTTTTAAAACTGTAGCTATGTGCATGTGAATGTGGTATTTTGGAAGGAGTATCATACAAGCTAACCTTCACATGCGTGTAATTGATGAACTTGTTTGTGGATCTGTGAAGATCAAACTAGAAATACACCTAGCTGTAAATTGGCAAAAAAGGTCCTTCCTACATATGAAGAACAGCTAGTTCCAGAGTTTAAAATACAATATGATTAACTTTTAAATTGGGTGAAAAAAAAGAGTTAAATTACACATAAATTGAGTTACTAGAGTAGTTTTACTTTAAGAAACTGAATTAAGGGCTTTGAAATTGATTTAGTTTTGAACAGAAAAATGCTTGGTGTAAATTTTATTTATTAATTTATCTTTGAACTAACTCTTTTGAGCACAAAATGAAGCAATTTAAAAACTTCATTTTTCATATTTACAACCCTGCATCAACTCTTCTCTATGATAAGCGTGAATAATCCAGCATGCAGGTGGAAGTCCCATCTGCGTACACATCCACTTCTGCAAATGACTCGTGTGTGTGCAGCTCTTCTGCAGGAAGTATTAACTCCTTAAACTAATTGCTTGGTTAAGACATTTAATTCATTTTCATCTTCATTATATACTTTGGATTAATGGTGGGAATACTCATATTATAGGTACAAAATTCCATCTTGTTTAGAGGGAAATATTCTAGATAATTTGGAAGATTTCTTTCATATCAACTGTTTTACTTTAGGAAAAATGTAAATAATTCTCTTTGAAGATTGAATTATTTATAATTTTGAAGGGAGGCTAACACTTTAAAGGTACAGGTGTTAGGAACACAGTTTTTGAATCAAAACAGATTTGTTTAATTTTCTAATCTCACGCTAATTGTTCAGATTTGTTTTGGGGGAAGTTTGCACAACCTCTTTTTCAATTCAGATACCTCATGGTGTTACTCATTAAATCATAGTCTTTCTATTATTCCCTATTTAATAAAATACATAAGAGTCAAAAATATGTATCATTGACAAAGAGTCACTAGCATACACATATGAGATATTTAAAGATATTTTGAACACATAAATGAAAGAATATCTGTGAACAGCTGCTTTATCATGAGTACTTTGTTAGGCATTAGAGATACACACAGCTATAAAAGTGCAGACAGTCCCTAGCCTGATGCTAGAAGTTTCAAGAGTTATAATGCTTTTCAGAGAGCATATTTAATAGAGCACTGCAGCACAATGATTTAACATTTTTGCATGGTCCTCAGAAGATCTTACCATACAAAGCTCTGAGATGTTGCTGTCTACAAACCAGACTCGCTCTAAGATTCCTATGTGGAAATGAGTCACTGAGCTAAGGTGTATGTGAAGCATATGCTTCGATCTTGTTTATTTTACCGTTTTAGCTGAGTGCAGGATGACTGCTACTACAACAGTAGTTAATGCAGTGTAGTGCTCTAACAGTGATGGAATGCAGTGGAGCAGCTGTGTATTCCTAGGAAACAAGTTCCCTTAAATGGGGTAGCGTAAAGAAACAATAAACATTTATTATTTCATACTGTTTCTGCGAGTCCCCCTTGGAACAATTTAACTGATTCAGGGTATTTCATGAGGTTTTTGTCAAGATGCCAGATAGAGTTGAAGTGACCTGAAGACTTGACCGGAACCGGAAAATCCATTTGCTAGACTGTGCTGCCCTGTGTGGAGCCAGCCGGTGTGGGCTGTGGGAGGGAGACTCAGTTTGTCACCATGGAGCCCACCTCAGTGGGGGGCTTGAGTGTCTTCCCATGATAGCAATTGGCTTCCCCCAGTATAAGTGATCTTAAAGGCTTCATGTCAGAAGCCGTATTGTCCTGGGTGATCTGGTCTCAGAACTCATACTCTTTTAAGTATGCAATTCTCAAGGTTTCACAGGTCAGCCATATTCACTATAGGAGGAAAATAAATGTGAATATGAATAGCAGAAACTGAGAAAAATTTGGACCCATTTTAGTGCATGGCTACCGTAGCAAAAATAAGAATTATGTGTGCTTGATGTTCTGAAATTAACTGGAAAAATTTAGAAGTATATATATGTTGTATTTATTGAAAAAGTCACCATTATCATTTTGATGTAACACTGTTTACAATTACAGAATATAAGTTTAGAACAGTTAGGCAATCTGAATTGGATGAAACTCTCAAAAACAATCTTTTAAGGCTATTGTTAGTAAGAAACTTGAACTTTCAGTTGAGAAAAACAGTTTTGTTAAGAAATTTGTTTTATGCTTGAAACAGTTACATGGAAGTCTTTTTATGACTATCTTTTCAAATTCTGGATAAACATCTTCAATAAAAATTGCATTCATGTAAGTAGATATTAAAGTAATCAAAATCATTTTATAACCATTTAAAATTTATATCAAATTATATTTAAAATTGTAATAGCTCTTTCCAATTTATGTGAAAATGTGAATAGATTTAGAATCTAATTGATTTTTTTTTCTTCTTGCCAAGTGTTGCAAAAATAATAATGAAGCTCTAATTTGCTAGTTAAAGACCATAGTCTTGTTTAGTGATTCCTCAGGGCTGGCTACTTTTTAGGGGGATCTAACCACATTGCATATGCCAGAAGTGACTGGTCTTTCGATCCCCGGCACCAAAAAAAACAAACAGAAGTGACTGGCCAACTAGTCATTGGTTTCCTCCACTTCTCCCCTCATCTGCTTTGGCCCCGTGTCTCTTGCAAACCTGTAACTTATTCACAGCCCCTGAGTAACATACAGTCATGTACTGACTACCTGATGATATTTCAAAGAAGGATTCCATATACCATGGGAGTGCCTTGGTCTTACGACAGAGCTGAAAATCACTATTGCTAAATGATACAGCTCTGGTAAAGTCATGGCAAAGCATGTTTTTCAGATGTTTGTGGTAATGGTAGTATATAAAACCTACTACGCTCTCAATTATATAAAAGTACAGCACATACAATCAAACACTGCACTTAGTGCCTGATAATGGAAATAAATGAGTATGTTACTTCTTTATGCACTTCCCGTAGTTTGCCTTTACCATTATTTTACAGTGTGCTTCTGGCTATGTGAATAAAAGTGTAGTGGGAGACACTATGTGTGTCCTGTTACCCTGGCAGTAGCTTTGTACGTCTCTCATTTACTAAGGCTCTTGATTGCTTCAAGAGGTCATCAAGTGATTAAACTACACCATTTGGGTTTGTATAAGTACATTCTGTGATTTTCAAACAAAGAGAAAATCAGCTAATGATATATTTATCAGAACATCTTCCAGGCACTAAGTGACACATGACTGTATTTGAAGAGTGTGATAAACACATTTCATCCTGGAATCACTCGGAAAGCATTTCAAGCTTTTCAGACATACTTCCTCATATGCATTTTATGAATGAATTTATGTTCAATAGTGATATATGTCACTTTGGGTATTTGCAGATTTGCTAAGACATACTTCATGAGAACATTTCAAGCAGTGTTTACCTAACTTGACTAATTATGAAATGCACCTGGGAAGGTTTATTTGAAGGGATTTAAAATATTGATATTGGATATTGTTAATTTTGACTTCTGTAGTAGCCATTTTCAGCATTCTAATTTTAATCCAAAAGTACAGGATGACTACAAATACAGGAAGATGCAGAAGCACCAATCATGACATCAAGTTGCTCATATTCACCGGCACTCTGCCTCTCTCTTTGTAGCCTCCTCTTATGGGCAGCCCCAGGCTTACTCTCAATCTCACGCTGCATTTAGCAGAGTAAGCAGCCTCCTGAGTCTCTTTGCCCTGCTGCTGAGACAGGGAACATGTTCAAAGGGGAGAAATGTTCAGCCTGGCTGGAACTGCCACACTTACTCCTCATATAAGGCAGGGGAGAGCCAATCCCAACCAAACCATGCACCAAAATGTGGGAGAGGCAGGATTCTGCAAAGGGAAATAGGATGCTATAACCAGAAAGAAAATATAAGTGTGGCAGGCTCCTGTCCCTACAATCCCTCTTACCTCCGAATCCGTGATATCTGCAAATATGAACTTAAAGAATTCAAAGGATCTACTTGGTGAAAGTCCTCCAGAGATTGAGAAACCACTGGCCTACTCTAGCCTTTATCATTTCTAGATGGATAGGATAATAGATAGAAAACTAATGGATCATTAATACTTACTGAAACTCAGTAGATATCCTGAGTTTCAAAGTTATACCAACTAGATCACTAGAAAGTATGTAAAGAATGTGTCTCTTTGAATAACTGTACAAGAAATGTGAAGTATTACTCAGTGGAAATGTCCATAGGATCAATTATAATTTATAGCTCTTAATAAGTTAATATGCTTCCTTCCATTACATTATGAGGATTTTTTCTTTCTTTTTTTTTTAACCTAATTGCATTTCCCCTTTTACTCTGGCTGCAAGGAAGCACAGAAGAAAAGTTATTGGTTTACCATAGAAATATTAGTCTAGGTGGCTATTATGTCCTTTTTCCCCTATTGTGACTTTGTCATCCAGTGTATAATTTACAATAATAGCATAAGCCAGAGTAAGTACTGTTGGGAGAAATTAAAAACTTCAAAAAATTAATTTCAATATTTTAAAAATTTCTATAAATATAATAACACATTACCATATATGTGTGTAATACAATACATACACATATATATGACATGTATATATACATACCCATGCATATATGGCAAAAGGAACATTAATTTCAGTCTATAAATTCAAAGTATTTCTAATAAATTAAGATAATACGAGCATTTGCTGAACACATACTTTGTGGTAGGATCTGAAGAAAATCTAAAGAGAAAAAAGAAGTGACCCGTCTGTCAAAGAAACTGACAAATAACAACAATAATTAGGACTTATTTAAGGAACTTCAAGCAAGAAAACATCATGTTTTGGATAAAAGAAGGTCTGTTTAATAGGGAAAATAACAAACCTTGATAGATAACTTGAGAGAGCTAATTTGTTAATTGTTCCTTGATAGACTGTATATATAGGCCAGAAGCATTTCTATGTGGGTCTCCAGCATAAACTAGATTCCTCAAATGATGAGAAACAGTGAAGCCTGCTCTTGACTTTGGGTTCACCATTTGAGAGCTGCTGCATCCCTCAGCAAGTTCCATCGGCCCTTGGAGCCTGAGTTTCCCCATCAGGCAAATGGAGATGGAGACCACATATAACCTTTAAGGCTATTGTAATGATTAAGTGGAAGACTTTATAGAGAACAGTGGAAGCATCAATACAAACATTAGTTGTTTGTTTGTTTGTTTGTTTTAATTTGGCCTTAGACATCTTCCATGTAACTTAGCTCTCCTGTGCCAGAAGCAAATATTATAATCCCCAAAATAGAGATTATATGTATTATCATATTAAATCACAGGGATTCATGAAAGTATGGGAACCGCTCAATGTTTAGAATAATTCTAGGACTCTGAGAAGAAATTATCTCGTGATTGCTTTTCTTTGCTAATCACCAGCCACTACACCTATACCTAGAAGTACTATAGTCTCCTGGCCTAGGATTGAAAGTTCTGAATTAATAGCCCCTGTCTGAGTTTGCTCTCCTCTAGTTTGCTCTGCCCTGGAATCTGGCTTGTATTTTTTTTTTTTTTAATTCGGATATTTTTTCCTTTCTTTTCTTTCTTTTTTCATTCTCTCTTCTCTCTTCTTTTCTCCCCCTCCCTTAATCTCCTTCTCTGGTGCAAGATATTGAACCCAGGGCTTTCTCACTAAACTACATCTCCAGTCTTTTTTTTTTTTTAATTTTTAATTATGAGACAGGGTCTTGTTAAATTGCTAAATTGTCCAGGCTGGGCTAGCATTTATAATCCTCCTGCCTCAGTCTCCCACATTCCTGGGATTATAGACATGTGCCACCATACCCAGTTTGAATTTTCACATTATTAATGAAAGAGTTTTAATAATCTGATGCCTCACAAAAGGTTCAAATTCATTTGTAGGTTGTTTCATTATCGAAGAAAGAAATTCTAAGTATGTGATATACAGTACTGTAGTAAGCAGTAGCTTCCAATTAAACCCTAATTCTGAAACTGTACAAGGGTTGTGAGATTTTAGTATTAGAAAATAGGCAATTGGTTCTTGGGCCGTTTGTCCCTACAGAATTGGGAACATAAGGAACGTTCCAGATACTTCTATTATTTTTTGTCTCATGCTGAAATTAAGATAAAATATAACCTTTTCTAAGTCAAAAAATGTATATCTAGCAAGGAAATACAGTATGGCACATGTATAGTCTTGCTACCATGTACATTTGGATGATGTCTATAAATGATGATCAGAATGCAATTTTTCAAAATGTAAATATACAGTACTTCTCTGTAGCCATCTTTTGGTCTTTTTAAGTAGATCACTTAGAGTAGATGAATTCTCTCATTGCAACAAAGTACTGCCCTGCCCAGAAGGAGTTAGAGAGCAAATTGATTTTGAGCATCTATGCAACAGTAAATTTTGTCATCTGTAAACGTCTTTCCACTTGTCTATTACCTTTGTCAAGAGTGACCTACTTAGATTGTTGGTGAGGATTCAATTTCCAGCTTTTGCCTAGGGTCTGCTCCTCAAGGAAATCATTTGGTATTCAAAGCAAACACTCATAACTGATGGGAAACTCTGATGACAGCTCACATCATCATGGGAGGCCTTTAGGTACTTACTACACTGATTCGCCAAATGTGTTTACATTTAATTAAGAAAACTCTTCTCAACCAGGTGAAAGTTGTTGAATGAGAAATTCAGTTGTTTGGAAATGTGCATGTTTTCCAATATACAAACTGAAGGAAATGAAATTAAAATACATCTTGTTAAAGGAAAATAGTTTGCAAAGAAAGAAGAGGCACTGCTCATTGATGATTTTGTGTCTAATCTCAAATACAAGTTTACAGCTGCAATTGTAAATGAAATATTCGGTTGTTTTTACTTTGTTTTAGGGTCAGAAGTAGGCCCCTGAGTGTGAGTAGCCTTACCGTCCAATCCCCTTTGTGGTCTTCTTCCTTTCCTCCTCTTCTCCCTTCCTTGGAATTCTTCTTTCTTATTTGGAATGAGTTTAAAGCCAGTGAATAGGTCTTCAATTCTGTTTGTGTTGCGTATTAGCAGCAAAATCTTTACCATTAACACCTCACTTCTCTCAAACTTAGTTTTCTTATCTGAAACATGTACTGATAATAATGACTATTCCATAAAGTTTGTGTGTGAAAGTTGGATGAAATAATGAATGTGAAAAGATCTTTTTCTGGTGCCAGTATCTGTATACTGTAGCCACTCATTGGGGCTGAAGAGAGGAGGAGGTGATATTGAGGTCCTGGGCCTGACCAAGTTGAGAGAAGCACCTTGTCTCTAAGAGAAAAATTCTAACTTGTGAAATTTTATTTTGCCCTTTTTGGTTAAAATATTAACGATAGGAAATTCTGACTAAACTGACTTTGCGGGATTCTTACTTGGATTAAGCAGTGCAAACACACACACAAAAGCCAAATCACCACCTAGTTAGAAGGTAATTCAGAGGAGCCTGACTAGAGTTTGCTCATGGAGAGAACCGTTTTCACCTGCATCCCGGGAGGTGGCGTGGGGAGCAGGAGCCAGGACCATCTTCCAAGGCTCAGTCACCTTTCTGGGCAGGACCATGCTCAGCTTGAGATCATGGAATTGCCAGGAAGTAAAACACAGACAGACAGAAACACACAGATAGAAAACCAAAGTGTTTCCTATGTGATGTTGGGCCTTCAGGAAAACGATGGCCAATGTAGAGTCATGGGGAAGAGGAGGGTCATCCAGATCCGTCAGATCCCATGATTTGATAAATAGTTTAAGAAAACCATGTCTTGGCTATAGGCTTGTTACCAGACGCTGTATCCCGGAGGAATTCGTTCCAGGTTCTTGGTGTCCTGAGCACATAACTGGGGAAGACACCTATAAATGGTAGTGGCGATGTACACTTATTAAAGATTGAAAAGAAGTACATTGATTGCAATAAATTTTCCTCTTAGGACTGCTTTCAACGTGCCCCAAAGGTTTCTTTGAGTTGTGTGGTCATTATCATTATCTTCCAGAAATTTTTTATTTCTTTAATTTCTTCTGTGACCCATTGGTTGTTTAGGAGTACGTTGTTAAGTTTCCATGAGCATTTCCCTTTTCTGACTTTTCTTTCATTGATTTCTATTTTCATTGCACTGTGATCAGATAATATGCATGGGATAATTTCAAATGTTTTATATTTACTTTGGCCAGCCTTGTGAACTAGTACAACCACTATGGAAATCAGTATGGAGATTTCTCAAGAGTCTGAAAGTAGAAATCCCATGTGACCCAGCCATTCCCCTACTAGGTATCTTTCCTGAAGAGCTAGAGACACCATACTACAGAGATACTTGCACAACAATGTTTACAGCAGCACAATTTGTAATAGCTAAATTCTGGAAGCAACCCGTATACCCATCAATGAGTAGCTGGGTAAACAAAATGTGGTATCTATACATAATGGAATACTATTGAGTTATAAAGAATAACAAACTAGAGTCATTAATAGGAAAATGGATGGACCTGGAAAATATAATGTTGAGTGAAATAAACCAGTCGCTCAAGCTGGAATACTGCATGGTATCCATCATTTAGTGAGGTAAAATACAAACAAAAGGGTAAACAATGGGTACAAAAAGGCAAAGTGTTTGATATAAGCTAATAGCAAAGGGTTCAAGGGAACAAGAAGAGGGCAAAGGGGGAGGAGAATGGGAATCCAGAGGAATAAGAATATCTTAAAAATAAGAACCTAATAATCCAAACTTAAATCAGTGACACATACACTAGGTACTACAGTAACTTTATGTAGTTGTGACTTCCTGCTGCATGTAGGTGGTTGTTTACATTGCTCACTGTCATAAGCAAAAGGTACAATTTATTGTGGTCTATAAGCTTGTGTAATGGCCTATAAGTTTGTGTAATTTTGGATAAGTTTTAATAAAAATATTTAAAAAAAGAAAAAAACAGGAAAGTATACTCTGCAAAGTGATAGCAGGCTGATGAACACACTCACAGCACCTGAGGATAAGGGAAAGAATCCTTTCACATCTGAAATTCCTCGATTTGCTTCTCCCTCAGGCAAATAAGGCATCGGGATGGTTGTCCTAGCAAGAACTCCCTTGGCCTGGTGCCAGATTTAAACTGTTTTATAGAAACACACACCTGGCTTTGCACTAGATGCAAATAAAGAATTGAAAATGGCACTTTGCTGATTGGTTCTACATACAGTACTCAGGGGCTGCAGAGTCATCCCAGATCCTTTGTTCTGTGCATGTGAGTGACCTCAGTCTCCATGTCTTTGACAGATTTTATCCATTTGTTCAACCAGTTTGCCCCAGCGCTAATCATGCTTATGTCTTGGTTTCTTCCTGACTAGTACATACGGCGTATGAAGGTTTTAATGTATCAGAGTCTTGGTTCTCTTCCTTGACCAAGATGTAGAGAAGAAGGGGTAAAAATTATAATGACTTTGTAAAACTGCTGAGTAATATCTGGCATATATACTACATATGTATGCATACATGTATGTATATACATATATATAATATAAATTTATATTGGTATATAAATGTTACTGTTACGGTTGAGTGGGCCCAAATGGTCCATGTGCCTGTCTGTGATAAGGAAGGAATCGCCAAGCGTATACCTCATAGTATGTATTTAGGTTTACTGAAGGTCGAGTGGCAGCAGCAGGAACAGGCAGAAGGGCAGAGTGGGCAGAAAGGGATTTGTAACTCAGGTGCTCAGTATTATGGGGTCAGACATCTTTTGGTTCTAGGTGCCTCTCATTGTCTCTCTTTTCTGATGTCAGCAATCTGCTGGGCCTCCTAAAATTAGGCCTAAATAATTGTTAGAGTGTCTTGTGTTCATGCCTGACTGGAGAGAAGGGAGGTGGCTCACACAGCGTCACTGTCTGGGGCTATGAAAGCATGGTGGCCCTTAGGGGTGGTTGATGCTTACAGCTGAACATGGGGAAGGGGGTGACTCGGGTCCTTTGTTTCTAACTGGACTATTACCAATAATCATAATGATGATTATGACAAATATTAATAACATGGGCATAATTTAAACTTCACATAATAAAAGCTCTCTATAAATAAAAGTCCTTATTACCATTAATTAATTGGTAAATTTCAATTCTGATAGTCTTAGCTCCAAGTTTTCTTTTTTGAAGCACTTACTAAGTTGATATGCTCACATTCCACTAAGTACCTTAACTTTTAATTGAGTGATTTATGTCTTTGGTGAAATTTGACCACCATGGGGTACATTTTTTGGCCATTCTACCTTTTCATGCATTCCTTAAAAAAAAAAAATGCAGTTTAATGCAGAGAACAGAGCCAGGGTAATTATCTCCATTTTTCATTTACATAGCTATCACTCAATGCCAGTGGCTTTAGCAGTGAAAAATCTGCTTTATCTAAAATGGAATCCATTTAATAGCACCATGAACTTCTTCCTATAATTGACTAACAATTGAAAGCAAACCTCATAACAGGAAAAGGCAGTTACCTATACTGAGAGTCCTGTGTGTGATAATAGGACTCTCTTCTCTTCAGTACTAAAGGATTAAAAAAGAGATTATAAAATGTTAAGTGAATTGGTAATAGAAACAGTGGGAAAGGTATCATTTTATATTTGAGCTTCCACAAAAGCTTTAGGAAATGGTAAATCGACCATTTGGGTGTACTTGGCTCACTTTTATTTTGTCTTTTGTCTTGTAAACGAAGGTTTGGGGAAGAGAGCTTTCCTTTAAAATAAAAACTTTTGAATTGATCTTAGAAAGGTTAATACACTGAATCAGATCAGCCTTGCCTCTGAGTCCTGTTTCTGGTGCCCTGTTGTCTTTTCCTGACTCAGTTTCCTGGTTAGAACTTGAGCAATGCTGTACTTTCCTAGATGGTCCGCGCCCACAGCGCTCAGGAAACTGATGTACCCACCAGTCAAGCAAAGGCAGTAGGAAGCAGTGAGGACCACGCTCCCTTATGAAAGCGTATATTATCTGGGTTTTTGGAGTTGTTGTAGATGTTGTTTGTACTGTTGTTGTAGTACTTGTTTTGTAGTTGTTTGATTTTTTGTAGTTGTTCTTTTTTCCTTGTGGTACTGGAGACTGAACCCAAGGATTTTCACATGGAGCTACATCCTCAGGCTTTTTAAATTTTTTTAGTTTGAGACAGGGTCTTGCTAAATTGCCCAGGCTGGCCTGGAGCTTGCCTCAGTGGCCGAGAGTGGCGGGATGACAGGGCTGCGACCTACCTGGCCAGCATTAAAGAAACTCCCTCGGCTCTCAGCTCCGATCCCTTGATGCCTGATGCATGGATTCTTAAAGAGGATTTGAAAACCTGAAAAAGCTCCTTTCAGTTATGTGAAATTTCCTAATCGTTTATTGGAATTCCAAATGCATATAAGCAGGAAGGGATATTAAATGAAACCTGGATACCCACGATATGATTCAGGCCCGAGTTTATCTCAGAATGTGTCCCTGTTGCGTATTGAGTATTTTAAGCTGAGCTTCACTGAACAGAGGCCAAGGAAGGCTCCCTAAAGAGGCCTGACATGGCCTGGGCAGAGCCTGAATGTATCATCGCAAAAAAGGCATTTCATGATGTCTTTATGAAGGGCATGGCAAATTTAGGAGGCAGAGTTTAAAATGTAAGAGAATATGTGGAAGGGACTTCAGATCGCAGAGTTGAAGGGCCCACAACTCTGCTGGAGAAGGTCAGGATGGCCTGTCCATAGAAGGAAGGGAGCAGTTTTTAAGAAGTTGTTGGGGCAGGCTGGGTCCTGCTGGTCAGTATCTCCGTTTTGGTTTTCCAAGGTGGCTCTGGAGATGGTCTTATTGCTTGAGGAGGGAATCAGCTCCAGTCTCCTCGAGATGATTGTTTCTATTTGGGAGACTCTCCGGAATCTGCAGCGATCACGGGTTTAGGGTGGTGATCAGAGATGTCTGGGCACCCACTGGTGGTTGATGGTCCTTGTAAATCTCTTACCTTGATGTCCTCAGTCTTGAAGAAGGAAGAGCTAGGATATGTAAATTTAGGGGTAATAAACCTTGTATGGCTAGGTTTTAGTCAGATACTGTACTTTTCAAATGATTAATGTGCAAGGTTTATGTGCTACTACATGCTAACTTAAAGTTTTAAGGTCATAATGGAGAAAGACACAAAATGAAGGCCAAGCATTTGTTCTAACTTTAGTTACCCATTGCTCATGAGTAGTCCCAAATAAAGAGTCACTGTTTTTTAGCAAAAACAGCTTTTAAGTCTCTAACTGCCTCCTAAAAAAACACTGTTAATGAGTCATAGGTTAAAGGCCTAGGAATTTGTTTGACCTCTGTCCCCCTGGTGGTCTCTGACTCTCTCAGAAGGAATTTGAGAAAATGGTAGAAGCAGAAGCAAAGTCATTCTGACATGTGCCTTCCTTTCTCCTCTGAAGCAGGTCATAAAGCCTAATAAGGATGTTTTTGACCTTCCTCTAAAGCAGACCTTAGGAAATTCTCCTATGAGAGTTGGCCTCCCTGCCCAGAGGAAACCAACAGGTGCAGAGACACAGAGAAGAACCTGAACGTGTGTCTACCTTTAGATGGACACCCACAATTTCACTGCTCTGCAATCTCACCCTGCCCCATTTACTCGTCCTTTTCCTCTAAGCTCTGGGAATTACTGATCCTGGCGCCCAGAAATCCTGATTCCTGTGCCACTGTGAGGCTGTGCCAGCAAAAAAAAAAAAAAAAAATTAAGTATCCATTGTTAATTTTTAATTATATTTGAAATCCTGACTTGGAGAATTATGATGAGCTACTATTTGTCTTTCTCATGTTGATTTCTCAGTTAATCTTAGCAGAGTGAGCATAATGGAGATAAGATGAAAATATAATCACTTCTTATTTATTGTCCTAGTAGATTTACCGGTTAGGACCTTTGACTCTCAGCACCATAACTATAAGCTAAATAAATAGGAGGTGTGGTATTTTAGAAGGATGCAGGATAGCCTACAATGTACTCCAATAGTGTACTCCAATAGAAATGTAAACTACATCTTTAACTTTAAATTTCTTTTAACCATGCTTTTGAACGTCAACACAAGTAGATAAAAAATTAATTTTAATAATATATTTAAGGGGCTGGGGATTTAGCTCAGTGATTAGAGTGCTTGCCTTGCAAGCACAAGGCCCTGAGTTCAATCCCCGGCACCACAGGAAAAAAAAAATTGTATACAATAATATATTTAATCTGGCTAATTAGATCCAAAATATTGTTCAATGTGAAATCAATGCAACAGATAATTAATTAGGAAGCATTTGCATTTTCTGGGCAGGGGATATAGCTCAGTGGTAAAGCACTTGATTCGTATGTATAAAGTCCTCACACTAAAAAAAATAAGAAAGAAGTACTTAATGTACTTTTTAAAACAGAGTCTCAGATCTGGTGCACGTGTTGTATTTGCAATACAAGTAAATTCAAATCAGCCGTGTTTCCTGCCAATACTTGGGATGTGACTGCAAAGAGTCAGAATAAGGAAAAGAGTAGAATTAAGGGCAGTGAGGCATTACCAAGTTGTTCATCTGTCAGATGTCTGGTGTTTGACTTCATAGAACCTTCTGAGGAGTCTTAAATATGTCCGAGAACTGACAACCCGAGGAGGAAAAGAGGACGTTCTCCCCATCACGCTTTGAACAAGGTGGCTCCCTTGTACCACCTGCTGCCTCACCCTGCACTGCTGGGCAGCCCACACCTGAGGGCCAAGCAGGTTCTGCTGGGGTTTCTAGCAGAGACTTCACAGGAACCCTGGGCAGGAAGTGAGAGGACAAACAGTACAGCCCCAAAGCTGGGGATTGTCGAAACGCTCCCTGGGAAAGTGAGTCACAGAGCGGAGGAAATAAATGCTAAAGTAATGGCAGGAATAGGGGTGGGAATGCCAGGATATAAGTGGTACAAGAGGTATCCTATATTAAAGTCAATTCCTGTTTTCAGGAAGCTCATAATATTGCTTAATAAAGTAAGTTCTGTGAATTTAACATTTGTGGAAAGGTATTATTTCTTTATCCTATGACTTTCACAACTTGTAAAAGACTATTTTTAGAGCAGTTTTAGGTTTATAGCAAAATAGAAAGCAATGCATTCCTATCTACTCCTGCTCCTGCATAGATATGTGCGGTGTACAATACCTCACAGCAGAATGGTTTATTTGTTACAAGATTGGAACCCGCATGAATATGTCTACCACAAAAATTCTGTCCTGTACATTAGGATTCACTCTTGGGGTGGTACATCCATGGGTATGACACATATATGATGATGTGTGTCCACCTTTAGAGCAACACACAGATGAGTTTCACTGCTCTAAAATCCCACTCTTCCCCACTTACTCATCCTTCCCCCCTGAGGCCTGGCAACCCCTGACCCTTTTATCGTCCCCAGTTTGATCTTCTCTAGAATGTCCTATGTTTGGAATCATAGTATTCCACATTTTCAGGTTGACTTTTTTCACTTGGTAATATGAAATAGGGACACATCTTTAATACAAGATACTATAGTGAAGGGTAATACTTCCAAGAGTGAGGGATAACGTGTAGCACTAAAAATGTTTATTTGTCAAAAGTATACTTTGGTGAAGTTTATCTTCCAAGGCTTGTGTATCATGCATTATAATTTGGGAACAGATACAGTGTATCTTTGCTACTTACCACATGTTCCATGAAGCAGCAGCATCAACATCAGAATGCAGACTCCCAGGCCCACCTTGGGTTTGCCAAATGAGAATCTGTATATTAACAGGCTCTCCAGTGATTCATATTAGTGATCATATTAGTTTCAGAAGCACTGCACTGCAATATGATTTATTCAAATAATTTGTTCATTTAAGATGTTCTGGTCATCATTATAATATTGTAAATCAATTTCTAAAAATAAAATAGATATATTTAGAAATAAAATACAGGTATAAAATATATACATTTTTAAAAAGTGAACTATAACCTGGATGCTCAGTCCTATGAACAACTTGCTACTAAGAGCAGAGTTCTTCAAACTGTTTATCAGACACTAAATTTCATTGTACAGAAGCACTTTCTTGGAACTCAGCCCTCACTTCCTGACATCATAATCTAATCTTAAAGTCTGGAAGTCTGAATTTTATACAAGATACTTAATGGTGTACCTAATAAGGTTTAAGAACCACAATTCAAAGGAAAGTAAATGTAATGTCTGTTGTATAAGGCCTTCTTTTATAGTTTGAATATATCACTACAATATCATCTCAATGAGCTTGTGTGTACATTTCTAATTTTGAAAATTTATTCTTGCTTTATTTATGCATTTACATGTTTGTCGCATCTTTTTTGAGTGCCTACTATGTAGAAGACTCTGCTTAGCCCCTGGGCAATTCATGTTAAAATAAAATTCTCTTATCTTAGAATGCTCACTCTGGTTGACCCAACAGAGCCTCTAATTGACACAGTTTATATAATTTGATAATGGGCAAGTTACATTGGTTGAAAAAGTTTCTGACAGCCAAGAGGAGGCAGCCCTGGCTATGACCGTGGATGGGCTCTTCAGGAAGGTAGGAGACTGCACCTATTCTACAAACAATACACACAAAGCTGTCAGGTCCAATGACCTCAATAAATTCTGCCAGTCACGTGTTTGCTGGACATATTTTTAAATGATATGTCAATACTTTGATCATTGTTTTTAAGCTATTAAATGTTTACTCTCTCTTCTCAAATAAATGAATGGTGCTTGAGTTGATTAATGCTCTAATTCACTTGCATGTTCCCCAATGGCTTGTAGGTAATTTGTACAAATGCACACATTGTTGGACTGACTGAAGAATATGAGCTTCCAGCTTAACGGGGCAAATACCACTGATTTAAACCCATCCTGCCACCCTTGGATGGAGGCAGGTGTGCCGTGCTCGTAATCATTCACTTTGAATGTCAAAAAAGTCCAGTGTATAAAACTGAATTTCTATACTTCTGATATTGGAAGTGCCTTTCTCACCAGAAAATGTCCCTTATGGGTAGTTGCTAAAGAACAAAGAAGTTGAACATCTGGAAACTGTGGTGCACAATTCTCATGCCTCAGATACGCGCTGGTCTCACTTGAGGGGGAGAAAGAACATCTCTGAGGACTCAACTAAGTGACCACATCTAGGAGACCTTAGAACAACTCTTGGTTTAAATAATTTTAAGACAAAAAGTATTTCAATTGTATAACTTTCTTATCTGTTTTCCTTCTTAATATGGTTGGTAAATATTTGTCAAACGTCTATAATATATCATCTCGTTTCATAGTACTCAGCACTGTTTCGCCCTTGGTGTTACTATTGCCAAATGCGTTAGTGCACTAAGGGGGCTTTTTTGCACAGAAATAAATTTCACAAAATGCTAGTGTGGCAGTTTAGGAGATTATTAAAGTATTCTTCTGGGAGTGCCTGGGTAGGTAAGGAGGCGTGACTTTGGGGGCTATAGCTGGTTGCTGGTCCCTCACTTTCTGACCCTGTCTCCCACTCCGCTTCCTGGTTGCCATGATGGGAACGGTTTTCTCCTCCACAGCCTTCCACCAGATGTTTGTTCCTTGGAGCCCACCATGGACGGAAGCCTCTGAAAGTGAGAGCAAAAATGAACTTTTCCTCTTTTAATTTGTGTATGTCAGATATTTGGCTTCAACAATGAAAAGCTGACTAATTCAGCTAACCCCACAGTCAACCAAGTATCATATAATATCAAGGAAAACTACTGTAGAGACATCTCTATAAAATATGTACTGTACGGAGAGTTGACCACTGCTTCTAGCTCAAAGAGCCTGAATCTTTTCACTTCTGTGACAGGAAGACTGGCTGACTCACTGGACACAAGAGGACTCTATGAACGGCTGGCAGTATTTCTAGGTGCCCACGAAAATGTTTTAAATTCTTTTAAATCAGAAGGAAGAAAAATCAAATTTTTAGATTGAGGAAAATATTTGAATATGTATATGAATGCATTTTTTATATCTATGCTGTTGTGAATGAATTGTAAATTCAGTTGTAAAATATAATTTTGAACAATTATTTATTTATTTATATGTTAATTTTTAAGTACTGGGGGTCAAACCCTCGGCTGCATATATGCTAAGAAAATGCTCTATTATGGAGCCATATTTCTAGTTTAATTTTTTTTTTTTTTTTTTTTTTTTTTTTTTTTTTTTTTTTTTTTTTTTTTTTTTTTTTTTTTTTTTTTTTTTTTTTTTTTTTGGTGCCGGGGATCGAACTCAGGGCCTTGTGCTTACAAGGCAAGCACTCTAACCACTGAGCTAAATCCCCAGCCACTAGTTTAATTTTTAACATCTTTTCACGGAGGAAATAACCCATGAAAGTAAAACTGCCTGAGCAAATACGGGTCTCAACGCCACCACAGTAGCAGAAACTGGGCTTCCTCATTTCTGCCTGTGTTTTGGGGCCTCCTCTCCTTTTCTTGGCTAGCACACTTCTGTGATCCGTATATTATTTTCCTGCGGTCGCTGTCACAAAGTATTACAAAGTATGTGGCATTAAACAATAGTGGTTGGTACCCCCAACTCAGCTGGTCAGGAGTGTCGGTTCCTCCTGAGAGGGAGTCGGCTCCTGACAAGGCTGGAGACCTTTTGTGCTCCTCGGCTTGCAGCTGTGTCCCTTCAGTCTCTTCCTCTGTCACTGTGAGCTCTTCTCCGTAAGTCTCTCTCCAAATTTTCGTATATTATAGGACCATTCACATTGGAGCGGGGCCTTTTCCTGAAGACCTCATCTCAACTTTATCATGTTGGTAAAGACCCTATTTCTAAATTAAGTCACATTTGTAAGACCCGGACATTAGGATGTCAACCTATCTTTCAGCCATACTAAAGTGTTTGCGTGGGTTCATCCGAAGGGGCCCAAACACACTGCAGAGGCACGCTGGTGTCGTTCCTGGGCTCAGACACCAAGTCATGGGGAAGCAATTCTTCCTGCGAGTGGAGGTGTTGGAGACCCCGCTGGTTCTCTCCAGGGAGGCGCTGGGACCTCCGGACCATGAAGGCTTAAAGCAGTGTATCAGGTCTTCTCCGTCATGGGACAACTTTTCTTTCCTCCAATCCTTCGGTTTTTGGGAAATCTTATCTCACCCTCTAATTTTTTTCAGGAGCGGCCTTTCCTCAAATCTTCCTTTTCTCTTATTTAGAACAAATCCATTTAACTCAAATCCTGGGTGTTCAGCAGTGGTAAAACTGGCTTCTTCTTATGTAGGTCAGGGAAGGCTTGCTGCTCAAAGTCTCCCCAGGAGAGAGGGGATGTACATACCAGCCTACTAAGCAGCAAAGAAAAGGAAACCAAATCAACCCACAAAATTTAACACAATTTATGTTTCCAATGTAAAGAAGACTGATCATGTACATTCTGGTGTCAGCTGCATACTAAGGGGAGAGAAAAATTCATTTTTCGCAAGGTGAAAGATGGTAAACCCAGAAGGAGTTAGTGTTTGAATGGGGTCCTGAAGGACAAATACAGTATTGCTGGGCTCAGAGAGATGAGTGTGGGGGCAAAGTATTCTAAGCAAAGACCACAACACGGATTGAGATGGAGAGCGTGACAAGACGTAACTTGTCCTGCGTGGCTGCGGGACTAATATGTGCAAGAGCAAGAGAAGAGCTGGGCTCAGAAAGAACTGATGGTTGGAGGACAGTTCCCTGAAGTGTTACGGAGAACCTTTCCCTAGCCCTTACCTCTGCTCTAGGAAACTCGCCACATTACATTGACATCATCTTAGGGACCAGTAAGAATATTTTCAACTTTTACGGCTGCTGCGCCAGCTTACTACAGCCTTGGTGATTAAAATAACGTGAGTTTCTGACCTTTGTTTCTGAGGTCAGAGGTGGAGATGGGCGTCGTGCAGCTAAACAAGGTGTTGGTGGTTGTGGCTGTGACCCTTTTTGGAGGTTCTCAGGGAAAGCTATTTTCTTGCAGTTTCCAGATTTTAAAGGTCACCCCTATCTCTTGGCTCATGACTTATCTATGATCAAAACTGGCCATGGCTGATTCAATCTTCCTCAGTTTCCATCACCTTATCTCCCTCTTTTGCCTCCTTTTCCACTTACAGTGGCCCTTATGAATGTACTGGGCATACCTGGACCATCCAGGCCGGGCTAACCTTAACTCCCTCTTGTAAAGTGAGAGACGTATTCCTGCTTCTAGGAGTCAGAAGGTAGACATTGCTGAGGAGAGGCATTATTCTGCCTACCAAAAACAAATAGTAAAGTAGTGACCGGAGGCAAACACATCTCTTCCATGTGAACAAGTTAAGGGTCAGTTCATTTTAAGATTCGATATGTAGCATGGCTGGGTGACTGTGGAAGTACCCTGTTCATACAGAGCTGGGGGAAGAACTCGAGACATGTCTTCAAAACAAGACTCGCCAGCCTCCCCAGAACCCTTCCCAATCATCTCCTCCCTTAGTCGCACATATTAGCTTGTAGAGATGTGTCGAGGACAGAATTATTGGCCTATGCCCTGCCCTTTTTCTCTTGGGTCTTCACTGGGATTTTCTGTTGATGGTCCCCTACACATAGTGTCTTTGTCTGCCTACATCTTATTCTAGCATTGACCCCCTGCGTTCTTTCAGAAGCTTCATTACCCACAGACCTAGTTAGAGGGGATTAGCAAGTGTCCGTGACTAAGAGAATAGTATTTGCAGGTTCTTTATCTAAAAGGCGAATTCCACTCTGCCTAGTTACAAATAGTAGGAGTCTCTAGTATCAGAATGCAGTGTGCCAGGGTATTTATATCCTTTACGTTTCAAGACACCTACCTTCTAATGCCTTACATGCTTGAGAGAATGGAGCTAGGTGACTACCTGTGACTATTTATCATTCCCCACACACCTCCTAACACTGACTAAACTGCAGCTCTCTGATGCTGATCACCTACTTCATACTCTAAGTATAAGGAGGGTAGAGAGAGAAGGCATGAGTTATGGCACTGTCCTGTCAATCATATCAGGGAGCATGATGGGACTTGACACAACCCAGTATTCAGGAACATGACTCATGTGGCCTTGTTTTCTGTAACAAACTGGGTAGATCTGTAGGCAGCACTTGAATCGTTAACTCTCAGCTCCATTTACAAGTTGCCCAGTTCCCAGCGGGCAGTACAACTAATACTAACAACTCAGTGTTCCATACATCTCTGCCCTTTAGGGGAATATGAATCGCTTTAGTCTTCACATTCAAAGGAATATGACAGAACCCTGAATAAAATGCTTCTTTCAGGTATCTATCACTTACTCCTGCTTATCAGTGCTACTAGGACAAAAGGATATGTGGTGTGGAAGATTCAAGGGCATTTCTAACCCTAGGAGACTTTGAAGGGGACTCTCTATGCCTTTAATAAAGCGCTCTGGAGTATTTATCACCATGGCACCTGTAAAAAATAGGAACATCTTTCTGGCACTCAAGAAAGGGGGAAAATGAACATTTATGAACATGTATGCCCAGAAATGACACTTATGTAAGAATAACCACCAATGATACCAACGTGGTTTTTCGCCAGTAGATTGTCATTTGTCCTCCCTCAGCTAGTGTAATCACCTGGTGTGATGGTGGATAATGAAACATAATTGTTGAGCCACATCTCCCCCACTGTGTCACACCAGGAAATATGTTGGGTCAATTACATTAATTCTGAGTTCAATTCCAGAGCTATCCAAATGAATGTGTTTGATCTCAGTCTGCCTCTCCAGCTTAATTTACTTCTGCTCCATTACCAAATTTCTAGCACTGGCCAAGCAACTCATTTTCCCTCAGCATTTCCTAAGCGCTGGAAACTCACTGCCTTGGCACACATCGTCCGTTATCCCTCCTGGCCCTCCCCGTGCACTCTGCCTCTGTAGATCACAGAGCCTTCAAGGGTCAGCACAAACTCCACCTCCTTGAAGCCATTCCGGACCCCTATCTACTGGAGAGCAGCTTTTCGTCTTCAGAAATCAAAACACTGAACACTTGGTCTACCTTTTCTCAGGTGTGCATCTCCTGCCTTCAACCTCTTTTTTATTGTTAACAGCTATGTAGGGCCACAAACTCTTGGCCCTTGGAATTAGACTATCCTATAGACCTTTTGAGGCATCCCATGCAGTATTTTAAAATTAGGAGTTTTTAGAAATCTGAAAGTCTGGACCTTTCAAAGATGATAACAGCTAGAAACATTGTGCCTATGTTTAAAAATGGCAATCCTTGACAAGAATTGAGTTCAGCCACCCTGTACTTACAGGGAAGGAATACTTTGGTTTGCTAAAGATCATTCCCTCCCTTTTGATTATACTTAACCACCTTTACTTATTTATGCTATTTCCTTAATGGTTATCGGTGGATATTGAAATAGCCTACAAACTAATCTTTATCCCTTTTTTTTCCTTTGTCCACATAGAAGCTGGACTGATATTTAAAGAGAGAGAGAGAGACAGAAAGAAAGAGAGACAGACAGACAGACTATGTAAGAAGTTACTATCACTCTGGAGGTTCAAATCTTTCCCAACCACCCACAGATTTTCTGCTGAGTCTGGAAGAATTGCAAAATTCCAGGTAGCCTCCCTCAGCTGATATCCCTGTTCACATCACTTGTGTTAATTGTTGTCCATTTTCTTCTGCTTTGAACATGCTAAGCTGTGTACTCCTCAGACATTTCTTTTTTTTAGGTGTTCGTTTTTCTTCCAGATGTTTATATGACTAGTTCCTTCCATCTTTTAGATCTTGAGACTCCCTGGACCAACCCTTAAAAATCACCCCCTTCTTATTCTCAAGTCATTTCTTGCCCCATTGTTCTAATTCATTTTCTTCTACAGCTTATCTACCAGGATCCTACTTAAGTATTTTGAGAGCTGCTTTTTCTGTTTCCTTGCTCTGGAAAGTAAGGCCCAGCACAGAGCACCGTACTGTCTTTTGGTTGCTGTTTTCCCAGAGCTAAGCCAAGTGCAGAGCAAATGTAGAACTCTCCTCAACTCAGCTGACTGAATATTCGCATCTGCCTGACTCCTGGCTTATAATGTCAGATAATAGATATTTGTTCTTTTTCTGCCCAGTGGCTTTATAAGCATCTTGTAAATGAACATTTGGCTTTGTTCATTAAAATAAACTAACAAAGCAAAGCAAAAACAAAAACAAAAAGCAGTAAAAGTCCAAAGCTCTTTATAGTTGTTTAGTAGAGATTTGATAATATGTTTATAGAGTGACTCAAAATTGTATTAAAGGGCCAGTATGAGGAAATCTGTTAGTTTTATTAGTTTTTAAAGTTTTAGATAATAGCTGAAGCTCAAAAATAGGAAATCCAGACTTCCATTTTTGGCAAAGATGGAGTAACAGGTACCTCACTTATCCTATTGTGGGGAACCATCATTTAAAAAGATAAGATATATAAAATGATGGTTTTCAAGACCCTGGATACCAGGCAACTAAGTATATACAGAGGTTTTTGAGGGGTGGAAAAGAGTTAAAGTTTGATCCATATGACTGTGTCACTTTGTTCACAAATAAACAAGTGTAAAGATGCTCAATGTAGGCACCAGGGAAGTGCTAATTAAAACCACCCCGAAAAACCACCCCATACCAACTAGAATCATTAAATTAAAACAGACTGGCTATACCAAGTGTTTACATTGATGTAATAGGAAACCCTAATGGAAATGTATAATAACACCACTACTCTAGAAAACAGTTTGACAAATTTTAAAAAGTTAGACATTCAGGAGAAATTGGGTTGTTTGTGAATTGCTGGTAGGAATATAAAATGGTATAGTAGTCATGGAAAACTATATGGTGGGTCATTTTAAACATAAAATTACCATGTAAACCAACAATTCCACTCCTGGGTATATACCAAATAGAATGGAAACTACAGACTCAAACATGTTTGCGTAGGTAGCAGCATTATTTACAATAGTCAAAGGGTGCAAACAACCCAAATAGATAAAATGAATAGATAAAATGTGCTACATACTTACAGTGGAATATTAGCATTAAAAAGGAATGCGATTGTGGTACATGTTATAAACATGGATGACCTTCAAGCACTGTTCACAGTTAAATAAAGTAGACAAAAAAGGATGAACAGTTTATGATTCCACTTACAGGAAGGACCTAGAGTAGTCAAATTCAAAGCGGTGGAAAGTAGAATGGTAGTTGCTGGGTGCTGCAGGTGGGCAGAGAAGAACGGGGAGTTATTTACTAGTAAAAAATTTCAGTCCAGGAAATGACTAAGTTCTGGGGATAGATGGTGGTGACAATTGCACAGCAATGTGGACATATTTAATATGACTGAACTATGTATTTAAAATAGTTAAAAAATAAATTTCTTATTGCATATATTTTGTGACAATAAAAGGTCAGGCATTCACTTACAATAATATGCAACCATTCCACTCTTGGATTTTTATACAATGGAATGAAAAGTTACCTTCTATACAAAAACTTGTACAAAAATGTTCATGGCAGTTTGGCTTATAATAATCAAATACTGGAGACAACAGAAATATCAAGAACAGGTAAATGCAAAAGCAAGTTTTAGTATAGTCATACAACAAAATAATAGCAATTAAAAGGAAGGCATACATCAACACTGAAGGATGCTAAAATAATTATGCTAAATGAAAGAACACAGATGGAAATGTAGCTGGATATGGTGGTGCACATCTGTAATCCCAGCACTCAGGGGACTGAGGCAGAAGTACCACCACAAATTCCGGGCCAGCCTGAGTTACCCAGTGAGCTCACGGCCAGCCTGAACTACATAGCGAGATCCTGCCCCCCCCAAAAAAAAAAAAGAAAACACAAACAAAAAATGAAACAAAAAGAGAAGAGAAAGTAGAGTATTACTCTAAGATATAATTTATATAAAGCTTTAGAAAATGTAATCTATAGTGTCAGAAGACAGATACACCATGGCACACAGATTAGTACATGTGTATCAGGGCCCTGCTAGAGGAGGTGACAAGAGGACAAGGTGGACTAGAAGTATGCCAGATGACACTAGGAAACTATCGGTGTGATACGTCAATTATCTTGATTTTGGTGACTTTTATCACAGATACGGACTTATGGCAAAACTTATCAAATTGAATGTTTATATGTGAGCTTGGGGCTGGGGATTTAGCTCAGTGATTAGAGTGCTTGCCTTGCAAGCACAAGGCCCTGAGTTTGATCCCTGGCACCACCAAAAACAAAACAAAACAAACAAAAAAAAATACGTGAGCTTTACTGTATAATAGTTACTCTACAATAAAAGGTGTCAGAATAGTAAG
Source organism: Hystrix cristata (assembly GCA_004026905.1). Lineage (NCBI taxonomy): Eukaryota > Metazoa > Chordata > Mammalia > Rodentia > Hystricidae > Hystrix > Hystrix cristata. The sequence continues at coordinate 37,570 of PVJO010003910.1, read as the reverse complement.
TCTAACACAATACTAGTCCAACAATATCCATATGTGTAAATTGGACCTCTGATCCAAAAGCCATTGTTATTTATGAAGGGCATAAACCAAGACTTGGCTCATATTCACAGTAATTTGATCAAGTGGAACCTAGAAATCATTGACTGTAGGAGATGGAATATATTTAGTGTCCATGCCTCTTAATGAAAATTAATGATAATGATTTGGAATTTAATGGATTCCTTGCAGTCTTATTGAAACTTAATAAAAAATGATACAGTGTAATTTGAAATCCATTTAAATTATCCAAATGAATAATTAATATGTCTGTCATAAATTTATCTAGCATCTATTATTTAGAGCCAAATGATGAAGAATCAGATTTACCAAAAGTTCTGGCTTTTAGGAAGTGTAACATTAAAGTATCCTCCTGCTTTGATTGTTTTTGAGCAATTCTTAGAAGAAAAAAGAGTCTGCTACACTTACTTAAAAAATGTTTATAGCGATATATGTCTTATTTTGTCTGACATTTATATAAGGGATATTCACAAACGTCACATTTTTCTTCGGGTAGAAAAAATGTGAAATAAACACCTCAGTCCTCATCTTCCAGATGGAACATTTTCAGTCTCTCCTAGTTAAAGTTCGGGTAAAATTGTATCACTTCATCCCAAGCTTCTCTCTCCTTGCTTTTTATACTTTATTTTTGCCACCTTTAGCTTTCATCGAAACGCTGAGTTACTCCTAACCTAATACTCTTTTTGATTTTTTTTTTCCCTTTTCTGACTAGGATGTGTTTCTTTTGATTTACTTCAGACATTTCCATTGTGTCTTCCATGTGACATTCCTAAAATTCTATAAAATTTGGACTCCGAATACCTTTAGATAGTGTTACTCAAAATATTTTCCTTTATTAGCACATTATTTACTAATATTGGGTGAGAATTATAGTTTAATGTTTTAATAGTAAGATGATACCTAATAACATATAAGTAACATATATGATATTACTTAATTTCTATCTCACTCATCTACCTTATGCTCTGATTACATTTTGTTTACTAATTTGCCCCTTGTATGTAGCACAGAATCTAGCACAAACTTGAATCTAGTATATATATGATGAAGATAAACTAATCAATCAAATTAACACAGAGGATTTACTGACTTACTGAAGAAACTGAAATAACAGCGCTAACACAGTCCTCTGACCTGTGCCCTGCCCACTAACCTATCTGTCCTCTAACATTAATCAGATATTAAGAGAAATGGTAATCAGTGCGTCTGTGTTTAAGGGAAAGACTTGTAGACGAATATTATATTTGAAGGTCTGATCTCCTAAAATATGTAGAAGGTATCTCCCATAGATGTCAGCAGCTATGGGAGTTACTTTTACAAGGCAGATTGTGAAACAGTATGTTCTTATACTTTAGATGATGATTTTGCTGTCTAAAATGTCTGTATGCCTTCTGCCAGAGAGTAATATAGAATCTACACTTCATCTCTAAATGCATAACTGATTAGGTAGCTGTGGGAATAGGGAAGAAACTCTAATGGTGTATTTCACTTCAGTGTCGTAAGGTTGTGTGGGCATTAAAAGAGATACTAGATTAAAAGCATTTAGGAGAGCAGAACCCATAAGTGCGCAATAATGTTCATTATTATTATTGCTCTTACAGCATGAAAGGAGATTTCCCCTCTGTCCTCTGAAGTTTCAGCAGAATAAACTGACAAACATTAAGCAGGAGAAAAGTCATCCAAATTTATCTAACATGCAAAAGGAGAGATCAGCAGAGGAGAGATCCATGGGAATGTGATTGCACACTAGCCCGATGTTGTTTAGATACATAGATGCCTTTCTTCTGTAGGGGAGAAGAGCATGGGGAACGTAGATAACTTTTTTTTTGAGGAATAGTAACTGCTTTTTATGGGAAGTGACTGGACTTAGAGAAAATACAATAGCCTAGGACAAAGTCTGTTTGGTCTTCAGAACAGAGAATCATTTATAAAGGATTCTATTTGAAACTGAAATAGACGACAATGGCATGTGACAAAAGTATGACCGCGTGCGTCGACAGACTTCAATCTTTTGTCCTGTAATATGAAGTTTTCTTAATGAAAGTTCAGAGAATGGACCCGAGTTAATTGCTTTTTCTTTGGTGGGTCCAGGCTTAGGCAGAGAAGGGAATTTTACAGAAAACCTCTCTCTGCACTGGAAAGGGAAAAAACAAGTGAAGTCAGAAGAACTTTGATTTTGAGCCTGGTTTTAAGCCTGTTTAATTACCCCGGTGTCAAATTGCTGAGAATGCCAAAAAATACCAAATTCGGGGAGTATTCCTCTTGAGCCCCAATTTAGAACTCGGGAGACTCAAATGTACTTGGGACAGGTCTCCTGTTCTTCACAACTGAGAATTCCTTTTAAAATCATGTCTTGGGGCAAATTTCCCACAGTGTTTCTTTTAAACAGGGGTTAATAGATTGTTAGAGTATTTGCTCAAAGATATTATTGCATGAGGTGTTAGTAGAAAGTGACTAGAGAAACTGTAACTACAAGGATAATGCAAAAATAATTTTTAAAAATCACTCATACTTAAATCACGGACTATGGAGGGAGAAGGAATCCTTTGAAAATCTAGTATTTCTACTTTATTATTTTACAGATGGGGCAATTAGAATCCAATAAGTAACACACTCAAAGAAAACAAAGTGATTCAAAGGCAAAACGGATATTAAAATTCAGACTTGTTCTCTCATTCTAGCAGTCTTTCCAATGCCTTTTAACTTACTCGCTTCTACAGTGTAGTATTAGTTTTCTAGGACTGACATAGAAGGCCACCACAAATTAGGTGGAACTGTGTTCCCCCAGAGATCATACGGTTAGAAATCTGAAATGAAGACGTCACTAGAGCTGCATCCTTCTGGAAGCTGTGAGGGAGAATGGTGGGCTGACTGTGGCCAGTTTGAGCAGGAACGCCCAGCTGGACTGAGTTGGCGTGGTTCTGGGTGTAGAGGGTCCACCTGACAGTTATTGCTGACACAACATAAAGCAGAACAGGAGGAGCAGACAGTTGCCAGCTATTTCTCAAGAGAAGCTCTGTTGAGGCTGGTTCTCTCGAAGGGAACTCGGCTGTTTTCCTTCAGAAGGAGCTCGGGGCCTTGCTGTCCTTGAGGATGGCTGCTGTTCGCTTCAGGGGAGCTCTGGTCGTCATCTCCGCTGTGAGTGTCATATCCTGGCTCCATTATAGATTTCTTTAGCCTTTCAGTGCAGACATGGATGTACCTGGGATATTGCTCTGGGCTCTCAGCCCTTGATTGGATCTATGGGGTCCCCGGTGCATAGATGGTAGTTCTGCAATCTTCTTGCATTTGACTTGTGTGTGTGAATGTTGTTGCGTGTAAATGTCCTGTATTAAGTCTGCTCTCTTGTGAACCATTGACTCTAGAAAATTAGCTAATGCAGAGAGCCTCTGTTTTAAGTCTCATCCCCCAGCTTCTGAAGGTTGCCAGGATCCCTGGCATTCCTTGGCTTGTAGATGCACAGTCTCCACATTTATCTTCATATGGACTTCTCGTCCCTATAAGTCTGTGTCTCTGTGTCTTTCCTTTTATAAGAACACCAGGCCCTGTGTTTAAGGTGCCCCTGATCTAGTACAATGTCCTCCTAACAGTTTACAGTACGTCTGCAAAGACTCTGTTCCTGAATAAGATCATAGTCTGATGTTCTAGTGGGAATTTGGGGATATGCTAGTCACTTTATAATACATAGCAAATTCTTTTGATTTGTCGAAATACAAAATGAAGAGTTTAAAATCAAGTTATTCTTTTTGTTGTTGTTTAAAGATGAATATCAAAATCAATAATATTTAGAGGTTTGTTGATTGATTGATTGATACAAGGTATCTCTGTTACCCAGGACTCCTGGGCTCCAGGATGCCAGGTGAGCCTCTTGAGTAGCTAGCACTAGAGGCATGTACTATTGCGCCCATCTTAAAAGCACCAACATCTGTGAAAACATTTTCAAAATGTAACACATTCCTCTCATGCTAAGCGGCTCTATTTTCAGCTTCATTCTTTCTTGAGATCTTGCTTCTTTATAATCTAGCCATATTCAAGATGTTTCTGAAGGGTAAATTTTCTCCCTAAATTGCAGGTTGCCTTCTCATGGTCACCTATACCTGTTTCTATTTGTCTAAGTCACTTAATTTTCTTTCCTTTCTGCCTGAGAAACCTTAAGCAGAGACCAACCATCCCAATCGGCCCAGGATGTTTCAAATGGAGCATTGCAAGCCTTACATTGGGCAACCCCTCATGCTCGGCCAGCTGGGAAAGTTGGTCACCCCGGCAGATAGTCTCAGGGGAAAGTGACCAGTCTAAAGGGTGAAAGTGATGATCAGGACTGTGTAATATTTGCTCGCTAACTCTAGGATTTCATCCTTCTGTGAATTGCCTTGCTTCACAGGTACAGAACATTGATTAAATACTGAATGTGATTGTCTGCAGCTAGGCCTGGGCATGGGCACACTTGCAGGTGTTTCTAATCTGACCACCTCCCCACCCCGAGCTGCTTGCTCTCTTTTTAAAAATGTTATAATAACAGATACAAAAAAAAGGAAGTTTTCTGAGCCCATATCCACCATAGTACCTATTTAATATGTGGCCCAAGAAGTCCCTCTTCACTTTATGTGACTGGACACACCAGAAGGTTGGAGGTACGTGACAGGATTTCGAACTGTTCTCCTGTAATGACGGCCAGGGATCTGACCATGCGCACCTTGTTCTCCCTCAGACTGAAGAGCCAGGTGACGAGACAGAACCTGGTCAGGGGCAGGCTAAGGGAAAGAGTTTCCTCCGGGTGAGATCATTCACTCCAGCATTGCTCCTTTGTTTCTAAATTTGTCTCATTACCCAAATCACTTGGGGAACATTGCAGGGGAAAAAGAGTTTTCGACTCCATCTCCAGAAGTTTAATAGGTCTCAAGTGTGGATTAAAAACTGGGGTTCCAGGAAGTACCTCAGGTGATTCTGATAATTAACCAATTTTTGGAAAAACATTTTTAAGCTATTGAAATATTCAGCCAACCAGTCTACGGCCATACCACCCTGAATGCACCTGAAATATTTAGCCAACAGTTGAATTACCAAAAAAAGAGAAAGCATTGGCTGGGCAAATAACTGCTACAGGAGAAACATTGCTACTAGAAGTAAAGGTACTCAAGCATAAAGCAACCCCGTGTGTGCGTGTGTGGGTGTGTGTGTGTGTGAACTTCAGTACGTTTAGTATTATGATTTGTTCCCAACATTTGTAGTCATATAATTAGGGTTGTCTCAGCTTTGGCAAGCATAATAAACTCGGGAACTAAGAGGAGATGTTTATGATGAAGGCGAGCCAAAGTTAAGTAAACTGTAGAGCAGCCTTAACCCAAAGCAAGTAAGTATCTGACTGGGTGAGCCCAATAAGCTGGGCATGGTGGGTGTCTATGTCAATTCCCAGTCCCGCCAGGCTCCCCTAGCCCAGGATGGTGTTTCAGGAGGGCATCTCAGGGACACTACGGGCGATAGGAGTAGAGAGGGGGCTTCTCCGACTCTCAGCAAGGGTGAGACGTTGGAGAAAAGTGAAGGATCTAGAGAGTATAGGCCTGGGAGAGGTAAGCTTGTGCAGAGGCCTCGACTTCGGTGGGATTGACCTTTGCTAGATCCTTGAGGGCAGCTTGGTCTGGAGGAGCGTGTGGATGAGGGATGAGTTTAGTCTGGAGGAGCGTGTAGAGAAGGTATGTCTTAGGGCCAGCTGTCTTTTTAGGACTGAGCAGCTGTGTACCCTCTCCGGGACCGTGGTTTACCCTAAATCATGAATTCAGAGTTACTTGTTGACAGAAGATCAGAGACGTGCAGGGCCTGAGACCTCCGAGCTCCTGGCTCCTCATGGCTGCACCAGAAGAGGGAGCAGAGAAAACAGATGAGGATTTCTTCTCAATCAGGAAGAAAGATACTTTAGGCACATTTTAATAAATTTAATTTTTTGGGGTCTTACTACGGAGTCCTTGCCCGTCTTGAAATTGCTATACAGCCCAGGCTGACCTCAAACTTAGGATCTTCTTGCCTCAGCCTTCTGGATTTGGAGATTACAGGCAGGCACTACTCTGCCTGGCTCACGTTAGTCAGTAATTTAGAATGGTTGTAAAATGTAGTCACTGAGAATTCAACTATAGAAGGCACAGAGAAAAATACAGAGTAGAAAATTCTATTTCCAGGCCTATCCAAAGAGCTGTATAAAAGGGGAAAAAAGAGGATAGCAGACTATAACAGTTACTGCCATATGGGCCTAGAGAATGTGAAATAAAGACCTGTCAAGGACTCAAGTTATTCTAGATAAAAGAAGAGCCCTAGAGCCACTTTTTTTTTTTTTTATAGTGTAGTGAGAGAATGTTTACTGGGTTTTTATCTTCAACTAATACATGAATGCAGCTTAAGCTCAAATTGGTGTTTTCTGTATGCTGACATTTATTGAGCATATACTATTTACTGACCATATACTGGGCTTTGTTGCTAAAGCTATGACTTAATTCATTTTGTGTATTTTTTTTCAAAAATATTTTATTTCTATTATTTAACATAAGAGGACACTCAGACCAAGAGAGATGAGTTAACTTGTCTCGGGTCAGGAACTGAGAAAAGTTAAAGAACTTGGGTTTAAATCTAGTTTATCAGATGCCAAGCCAAATGTTCTTATAGCCTGTTTTTCAGAGGTTATTGCATTATGATTTGTGAATGGTAAATAAAGATCCCCGAAAGGGGAGAGAGAGAAGAGGCTGATAGCTGAATCCTGACTGACGGTTTAGGCAGGATAAAATCGAAGAGAAGAGGAAAAAGTAAGAAACATACTACAGCTGAGTGTGAAATTAAAACGTATTTTCTAGTGCTGATTTTATTTATAGAAGTGAACTTAGTTGCTTTGTGAGGTAAAAATTGTTCCTGTGTTGCTTGAGTATGGCCTGCATGGTAATTTAGAAGATTGGAAGAGGTCCGTAGGTCGTAATCTTGAGAATAGCATTTACACAAGCAAGCTCTTAGCTGATTATAGAACCTCTGACTCCATCTAGTTCATTAAATATGTCATCGAGAAAGAAGAGGAGGTAGGCTGCAGTTCACTTATAATTCAACAAATTGCTAATGGAGCTATGAAGTAGACATTTTCTTTAAGAGACTTAAAACATCTTATATACTTTAATTTCAATGAACTAATGGAAAGGGTTCCCAGTTTAATACAGAAATTATACAACACTTCATTTTCCTTGCTAGCAATCCACAATTTTGCAGTGTTAAATTGGTGTTCTTCTAAAGAGTTAAGAAAATCTGTATTACTTTTTATTATGCTAACCAGCAGCTAAAAACTCAGTCATAAACGTTGAATACGATTCAGGCAAATCATGAACTAGTCTGTTTCAAAGTACTCTGTCTACAAAACGGGTCTGGCCACAGTGGTTCCTGGGGAACGTACGAAATGAAGAGGGTGTGAGAAAAGGAGCAATCAGTTAATGAGAGGGCTCTCTTGGGTCTCTGACTCTCCAGCTGCAAGCAGTCCAGCTCTGTGTCCCCCTAATTCATGTGAAATAACATTGGCACGACAGTGGAAGTAATCAGTAGATGAGTGTCTTAGGGCACTGGGATGTATATGAATGCTTCTAATGATGCTTCACCAACCTCTTAGGTCTTGACGAATTTCTAGAAAGATTTTCAGAGCTGCATATGTTTACTAGCTGACTCAGTTGAAATGGAGAATTGAGTTGGTCAATTTCCAGAAATGTTTTCAAAGCTGTATACGTTTACTAGCTGACTCAGTTGACTGCTAAAAGACTTTCTGTTTCCCTTCATTCAGAAAAAAATAAAGTGTCAGGTCAGAAAAAATACACTGTACATTGCACAGAGTGCAGTGAAAGAATCAGGATGCTCAATTGTGCGGGTTTGGACCCTAGCTTGGTAATGTATGAGTAGTCGTGTATCTTTGCAGAATTACTCAGTGTCTCCCTCTCAAAATAGATATAATTATGCTACATCCTATAATTGCTTTAGGGATTAAGTGAGTTAATTGATATAAAAGACTTAGAACTGTGCCTGGCACTTGGTTGTGCTTGATAAGTATTAACTATTACTTTTCTCACTTTAATTGGAACGGGGGTACTTTTCTACAGAGATGTAAAATATTTTTCCACCCCTCTTAAGGAACCGAAGAGAATATTAAACATACCATGCCTGATTGAAAGAAGGAACCAACAAGCATGCCATAGATTTGATAGTATGCTAACTGACTGTAAGAACAGAAAATGTATTTGGTAAAAATATTTTAATTTCCTCAAGAATAGAACCTGTTACTGCGGCAACAGCCACACATCTGACTACAATGTGTTCATAAAATAAAAGGGAGAGTAGTCATAGAAACCACAAAGGGGAAATTATACTCAGAGCAGATTTCCAAGTCTCTAGTTATTAAATAACAAACTGGGGCCTCATAAAATGGAAATGTATTCTAAGCATAAAGTATGCAAGCTCCACTATACTAATTTAAAATAAAGTGTAATTGCTTTCTATATTGAAGAGGTAGCCACTTTTTCTTCTGTTGATGAAATATGATACAAAGCATCATTTAAGTCAATAAAAAGACATTTAAATTGATGAAAGTCGTCTTTTCCTGGGTAAAAATCCCTCTATGATTAAAGACGGGTTGATCCCTGGCAGGTACATGGTAGATCCAATCTCAGCTGGATGTGAGGCTGGTGCCAACTACACATGGAACACTGTGGAAGGAATTCTTTTTTTAAAATTTAAGCTTTCTTGGATTGTAGTTAGAAAAGATCTCTGTTCGAACAGCTTCACTCTATAGCAGCCAAGGAAAGAGCCTCTAAAGTATTCATTAACACATAGCTTTACAGATCATGTTAAGAATACGGATCTTCTTCCACACCCCAAATCCTTGCTATCCTGCAAACTCCTGACTGGTTTGCCCAATTCCCTTCTCTCCTTCCCCTGGTACTACATTCAAACAGATTTTACCAACAGATGAGATACAGGAAAAGCATACTTCATCTACTTAGCTCTGCCTAAGAAACTCCCAAGATTCAGGTCACAGCTTATCAATAGGAAAGAAGAAATTTTATAGACTGAGGAACGAGGAAAATACTGAGTTGATTATAAAACCTGCCGTCCCTTTCCCAAAAGGGCACCTGCCTATGTGATTCTTTTACTACAACTACTTTTCATGATGATGTGTTGGCTAGTGTTTACTTAGTGCCTATAACCTGCCATGCAATAAATTTGTAACAAGCATTGTTCTGTTTTCCTCTATAGTAAAAAGAGATTGCTACAATTATTACTTTGTTGTAGTGATAAGAATGCTGAAGCTTACAGATTTGCAATAATTAGGGGAGTGGTCGATACCTCATAAAGTAATTATTAAAGACCCTATTTTAGTCCTTTTTGAGTTGCTCTAACAATATCTGAGACAGGCACTTTATAAAGAAAAGAGTTTTGTTTTGGTTCACTCTTGGAGTTGGAAAGTGAAAGAATGGTGGCACCCTCTGTCTGTTCACTGACGGGCGCCTTCTGAATATGTTGCAACGTGGCAATGGTCTGCAAAATCACTGAGTATGTTCAGGACAGACCAAACATTTGGAGAGCCCTCGGGTTTTAAAAACCTACACCCAAGTAACCAATCCAGCTCTTTCAGAGCTAATCCACTCCCGGGAGATAGGCATTGGTCTCTCCTAGTGATAACGCCCTTGCTAGGCTTTGCCTCTTCAAGGTTCTACCACCTTAATACCACATCTATACCACAGTATGCTCCAGACCCCATTTTTGTTGTTGTTGTTGATTCCAACATTTATGTACTTAATCTTTATAACAGTTGGATTCTCAAAGTTTGGTTACCAAAAGGCAATGACATCATCATCTCTTGTGAATGGGAAATGCAAATCCTTAGGCTCAGGCTGCGTGTAGCTCAGTGGTAGATTGTTGCCTAGCTAGGCACACAGTGGGTTTGCTGTCCAGACCTGAATTGAGAAAAATTTCAGGTTCCATATCAGACTTACTGAGTTAGAAAATCTATGGGTGAAGCCTGGCAACCCATGGGCTAGCACATTCTCTAGATCGTTCTGTACATGCTAAAGTTTGAGAAGCTGAGAACTACTCCTTTATGCTATCATGCTTCATGTTTTCTTTAAAAAAATCCTTTTCTCAAAGTATCAGCAAAGTATAAACTCAGCTGAACCTGTGGTGTTTCATACAAGCCTGTAGTTGGGAAATTTGTGTAGTTCCTCTAAGGAAAAAAAACTTGTCAAAAAAAAAAAAAAACTTGGAATAAAGCAGACATTCAAATTTCTGCCACAAGTAGCATGAAACTCACAATCCTAACCATATAAGAAGGCAGATGACATGGAGAAAATTCATTTAACTTTCAGTGAAAAATTGTGTGTGTGTGTGTGCGCGTGTGTGGTTTTGTGGCAGCTAGTACGCAGATTAAGAAATTCTATTTATGCCTTTATTTCTCTAATGAAGTACACTGAGGTAAAAAGTAACCTTTATCCCGAGCTTTTGTGACAGTTTATTACCTTTCCAGGGATTAGAGCAATGCATATGCTAATAAACTTACAGCGCCATCCTTTTGCTTGTGAAGATGACAGTATAACAAATACAGGTCGCATGTCTAATACTGGATGTATCATGATAAGAGAAAGTAAGAGACACGAAATTTCCACCTGAGAAGTGTCAATCAATACAAAGCTGAAATTCAGTTCAGAGGAAATGTCACTCCTGTAATAATCTGGCAAAGTAACTGAGAAAAAGAGTCTTGGAGAATTCCTGGATAAATTAGAATACATTCCACTGACTGGGGATTTGATCTGTGGTTGCTGATCGGTCTCGTAATTGTGTGGCTTTTGTGAAGATACAGACCCGTTATTTCCTACTCCATTCAGTGTTTTGGAATGTTTATGAGTAAGAGTGGTTCCCTTGACATTTTAAAAATAATGTCATTTTTTAAAATGATGCTTTTGCCACATTCAAAACTCCATTTCCCACAACAAACACATACAAATTTCATTGTAACTGTCTGTTGATGAATGTTGATATTTCCATCATTAATTAGGTCATTCTCTATCTTACTGCCCTTCAGTTATTCTCAGGGTGCCCTCTCCAGGGTCATATTCCTCTCCAGGGTCACATTCCAAGGTCGCCAGTGTATGAAACATAATTATTTGAAGTTCAAATTTAACAAATTTTCAAATCTTTGCATCAGAAAGAAGCTTAGAAATAGTCTAGCTGCTCCCCCAAATAATATAGCTGAACATTGATGAAGCTTTTTTGTATCAGAAAATTCAGGATTTCTGCCTTCCGAAAATCTTAACCTAATTCTCTACTTCTGTTGTCTAGTGTCCCAAGTATGAATCTGGTCCCTTGCTACTTAAAAGACTATCCTGGAATCAGACTAGCATCACGAGTTTGCTTGGGAAGCATGTTACAAATGCAGATGCTCGGACATTACTCTAAATCTTTGAGTCAGAACCATGACCTTAAAAAAACCTTGATGATTCCGTATCAAAAATTTTCAAATTGATTTATGACATGCATATATGCAAAGTGAAAATTTTTATAAATGTTTAGATTGTTACATGGGTGTGTTCACACTGATAAAATTAAAAGAGGGAGCATAGCATCATTCCCCACCTTGTTCTAATACCTCTTTATAGTTCCTTCTGCTCCACTCCCAGACCCCAAGACAAGTATCAGTTGTCTGTTACTAGATTAATTTCTACTTTCCAGATCTTAAAATAAATGGACTTAGTCCTTGCTTTTTCTTTTTTTTTTTTTTTTTTTTTTTTTTTTTTTTTTTTTTTTTTTTTGGGTGGTGCCAGGGATCGACTCAGGCCCTTGTGCTTGCAAGGCAAGCACTCTAATCACTAAGCTAAATCCCCAGCCCCGCTTTTCCTTTTTTTTAATTTTATTTTGAGACAAATTCTCCCCTAGTTGCCCAGACTGGCCTGCAACTTGTGATCTTCCTGCCTCAGTCTTCCTGGTAGGAGGATTGGAGGCAAGTATTGTCATGCCGACATGTTAGTAATTGTTGACTGTCAGACATCGTGAATTTTATCTTTTTGTGTACAGAGTATTTTTATTTTCACCTGTACTCCTGAACTTTGTTTTAGAATGTATTAAGTTACTGTAAGACAGTTGATTCTTTTATTAACTTTTCATTTAAATTTTGACAAGTGGTTATTGTTACGCAGGGAGCTAATTTTGTTCCACTGTGGAGGAAAACACTCTTCTGAGTCCTCAATACATTGTTCCACATATTGTGAGGTTTTTCATGTTGGTTAATGGAAAGAGAAGCTGGATCCAGCATTGCCAGACCTGTTCCTGTTCTTTCAAAACTTTAAAGTAGTTATATTCTAGACTTCAGGCAGTTACTGGCACTCAAGGTGAGCAGTACTCGGCTCCACACGGCAGTGGAGGAAGCCGGCGGAGATTGTCAGCCATCTTCCTCGTTTCTCTTTCTTCTGCCTGTTGAACTCCAGTTATCTTCTGTCACCCTGAACTCTCAGCTACGTTTCCTCAATTCATGTCATCTTTCAGACTCTGTCTACATTGGTTTTTTGTGTCACATCTTGGAAACTCTCCGTCTAGTAAACTGGGTGCAATCATTCATTCTAGAGTTTCAGAGTTCACAGTCCTTTGTTGCTTGATGTACAAAGTTTTAAAGAATGTTCTCTAATACATTTTTCCAGCGTTTACTTGTAGGTAAAAATGCAACTGGTATGATTGAGTGTTAGTCCATCTTGGCCGGAAGCAGACATCATGCATGTTAAAACATGAGAAGTGCTGCTCCTACATGTGACATTTCTCCCAGCCTCCCTGAACACTTTCTCCTTAGGCTGAACCTCCTCAGAATAATGAAATGAACGCCCTTTGGGGATGATTCCAATGTCTTTGCACATCCACTTTCTTAAAGGCATGACAACTTAGCCTCATCGCCTCTTTCGATATTATTGTGACAGTCTTTCAGAAACCCAGTACAAACCTTTGCTTATATTTTGTTGACTAATTGTCATTTCATTTGGTTTGGTCCATCTTTCAACACAGTCTATACATTTGGGAAAAATATGCCATAATCTTTTATTTTACATCTTACATCCTCATATTGTCTGAAAATAAAAGTTGCCAATTCATATCATCATCCAAGTCACTGATAAAAACATTGACCAAAGTAGTTCAGGGAACATTCCTCTGAGTTCTTCCGGACCGGCATTATGTATAAATCAGTATTTTGCATATACTCTTTCAACCAAATCAGAAATCCATGCCCACTCAATTTGTGATTGTTTACAGAGAAGCCTTAAATTTTTACCAAAAGTGTTAATGATATTCAGAAATGCTATGTGTTTTTAATGCATAAAAATGTGAATTCAGTGGAAATGCTGACAGCAATAGTCTTTTGGTGGTAGGATGAAAGATGTATTAGGTTTCTGTTGCTGCAAAAAACTCCTACATTTCCATCCCCTCTCAATAATACAAAAACTTATTAACCAATCAATAGATTCATCCATTTACGAAGTTCAGTCCCTCATGATCCAATCATCTTCCAAAAGCCACCTCTGAACCCTGAAGCAATGAGGGCCGAGCCTTTAGAATGAGCTTGTGGGGGATACTCTGGATCTGAATCAGAGCAAAAGACAATCTTCATTTTTAAAAAATATTATATGAGACAACAGATTTTCAAAAGAGTGTCTATATTTTCAGCAGTCTCCAATCTGTCAGTGAGATGACTTTCAGAGAGATATAAAAGGAAGTCTGCAGTGGCTTTTTATTGGTTAATCCTCACTGATTACAAATGATCCTATTTTCCTTTTAAAAGTCTTATAATCTAACCCTTTAATTACCCTTTCCAGAATATTTCCTACAGCTTTCTGTCTCCTTTGGAAATGTGGGAAATATTGATCTTCTTGTTTAATATAATTCTTTAGGTCGTACTATCTGAGACTGAACAATTTCAAGTTCTCAAAAATTCCCAGAGCAAACCTCTTCTGGTAAAAGTCACTGACACTCAGACTCAGAGATTGTGATTTCTTCCCATCTCTTCACTGAACTTTCACTGATGTTTATTTTATGCAACCCAATTTTCAGGCATTTTAAAAATAACTACTTCTTGACAGAAACTTTTGAAATGAAATCAATAGAAGAATTTCATTTCCATTCTGTTAATATTTACTCTTGAGTGATTGGCACAAAGGCCTATTTGACATTCTCTTTTTTGCTTTGATTATAGAAGTTCATCTATATTCAGAGAGGTGAAGTTTCCCAAGATTGTCTCAAAGGCAATTGTGACCATTAATGGTACGTGTTGATTTGGGAGAAGTGGGTGCTTTTATCTTGTAGTCTGACTTTGTTCATGCATGTGAAATATGACAAGGTTGAATTGTGTAAATTGATATGTTAGAGTTGTTAATATCAGCCATAATAAATTGCACAAAATCTCTATGGTACAATACCAAATATATATAGTCTAATCAGGTGTTTTAGAAGCAGCCATTCATATGAAATACTTTCTATTCTGCAGCATGGGCATCTTATAGGACCTTCTGCAGAATACTCTGCATTTTCCTGGGCAAAACGCAAAAAGGATCAAATTTCATATTTCCAAGGGTGGTACAAAGTCTGGGACTCCTTTCATTAAGACCAAGGAGACAAAAGAAGAGTCCAGGGGTTTCTAGCTAGATTGACTCAGAGAAAGAATGTATTCATTGCTTCTACTATTATACACACATCGTAGCTCACTGCTAAGAGTTTCTAACATGATTATATTCCTTATCTATACTTACTTTAGGTTTTGTTCATTCCAATACATTCTGCTATCTCCCTTCAGGGATTAGCTACTAGACCGAGCTAATAGACCTGTGGCATGCGTGCCACAACAGGCACACAAAGCCTCTCTGACTGCACTCGAGTAGAGTTGCCCCAGCAGCAGCTGGGGCACTGGACAACAGCGCCCATGGGGGCTCAGTAGTGCATTCAAGTTTAATTACAGTGTTGGTCCTTTGTGATAAATAGGTGAGTTTTGGGTTACAGTTTGGGCATTCAAGCTCTAAAAGGGTTGCCGTCACTCTAGCAGGATAACTGCCAGATGAACTTTCCCCTCATTTGTCTATTAGTATCTTTTCCTAATTGGATGGCTGGACTGAGGTGTTTTACCCTCCCACTTAGATGTTCCCTTCGGATCTGGTGATCTAGGAATGCTGATTCCACTTCTTGTCATGGAAATTACACACAGGGGCCCACATAAACACACATACACACTCACATATCCTTATGCACATTGCTGCTAGTGGGTGAGCGCTATTTGCTTGTCATTTTTGGTTGCTTTGTTCGCTGTCTTGTCATAAACTTCTTCAGGGTAAGAAATGTGCCAAGAGAGGAATTTGTCCCCTGACTCGGGAGCTTTGTTGTGTTTGGCTCTTAGGAGGGAAAGAGTCCTGGCAGCAGAGGCACACCACACTAACCCTGGTGTTTCGTGGAAAATTCCTGGGAAGAGTCGGCAAACTCTTTCTCCTTTCTTTTCTGCTGCTCCTTGTGAAACATAGTGTTGCAGGAGATCTCGCTCTTGAGGAGGAGATCCATTAGGATTTGAGGGTATAGCCCTTTACATAGTTTGTAGCTCCATTGCATTTTTTTTTGCAGTTTTATTGAAATATAATTAGCAAATGTGAATTTTATGTATTTAAAGTATAAAATTTAATTTTTTGCGTGTGGTATTGGATACTGAACCCAGAGTTTTTGTACTTAGCTATGTCTCTAGAACTTTTTAAAATGGTGTTTTTCTGTGTCAATATACTGCCCTGGCTGGCCTGAACTTTGCAATTCTCCTGTCTCAGCCTTACAGAGTACTGGGGTTACAGATGTGCAACAGTATGCCTGATGTGATTTGATGTTCTGATACATGTATAGATTGGGAAATTATCACAATCAAGCTGATTAGCATATGTATTATTTCACGTAGTCATCATTTTTTATACTTTTTATTTTTAATGTGTGTGTTGAGGACACTGAAGATCTACTCCCTTAGCATTTTTTTTTTCTTTTTCTTTCTTTGGTTCTGGGAGTTGAACCCAGGGCTTTGTGCAGGCTAGGCAAGTGCACTGCCACTGAACTATACCCTCAGCCCATTTAGCAGCAAAATTTAGGTACACAGTAAAGAATTGTTAACTGAAGTAACAGTGCTTTGTGTTAGATTTCTAGAACTCATTCATCTTGCAAAACTGAAACATTTTACCCTTTTATTATAAGCGGCTAAATTAGATAGAAATTAATATACAATCAGAGAAGGATTTGGCCCTAAAAGAAGTCAGCACAAAAAAATAAAGACATCAAAATTAATTGTGGCTCGAGACAAATCTAAAGAGAGCCAGGCCTCAGAATGAGAAAGCAATAGCCAGGCCTGCCAGCCTCCCTAGAGAAAATGGCACCATGAGTTTATATTGTAATTAGCACCGCCTGGTCTGGGGCGGTGGGGGGGGGGCGCTAGGCATCAGGCTCCTAGGTGTGTGGCGGGAAAGTCTGGACTCATACTCCCTTCCCTTCCAAAAAAATGCCTTTGTTCTGTCCATGTATCCTTGCTACATGACTCCTTTCCCTATTAGATCAGTATTAGCTAAACAGCTATACTTGTCATCTGACAGGTTTATTGCAGTCTGAACCACATTGTGCCCACCTTGTAATTTTGCTGTATTAATTATCCCATATGAAAGGCTTCATTGGCCACCCATTCAGGGTGGCTCCTAAAAATGCTAGAGCTATTCTTCTTTCCCTTATTTCTAATAAAACCCTCCAAACTTCTTCCTTTGGTTTTCAACTCCATAGCTCAATGTTGTGCGACCATGAACTCGGAACATTTGACTTCTAACAAGTTGGAGGTTCTATTTTTCATATATCACTTTGACGAACATCTCCCTGTCTACTCCTAGCTTCTGATAACCACCATTCTATTCTCCGATTTTAGGAGTTTGACTATTTTCAGTTTCATATATTTGAGCACCTATAGTATTTTTCTTTGTGTTTGCTTAACACAATGTTCCTAAGCTCACTGGTGGTGTCACAAATGGCAAGATCTTCCTTTTTATGGGTGGATGATGTTCTACTAGATGTATATACCACACATCTTTTTCTATTGATTTGTTGGTGGACATTAAGATTGACTGCATATCTTGGCCATCATGAATAATGCTTCAGTCACCATAGGATTATACATATCTTCTCAAAATCCTGATTTTATTTCCTATTTATACTTTTTATTTTGGAAGAACTTCAGTACTGTTTTCCACAGTGGATGAGGGAATTTCCATTCTCATGAACAGTGTAGAAGGGTTTCCTTTTACCCACATCACAGCCAGCTCTTACCTTTGGCTGGTGATAGCCATTTTAACGGTGTGAAGCAATATCAAATGGAGGTTTGGCCTGTATTTCCCTGATGATTGCCAATATTAAGCACCTTTTCATATACCTGCTGTCCATTTGCATGTTTTCTTTGCGAAAAAAAAAAATCTATTCAAGTTCTTTGCCATTTCTAAAAATCCAGTGGTTTGGATTTTGGTATTTTATTTTTATTTTTATTTTTATTGCTATTGAGTTGCAGGAAACTGTTAGAGATATTTAAAACAGGATTTGGAGTTGATTTTAAAAATAGCAGTGTTGAGTCTTTGACGGAGTCAAGGCCTTCAGTGAGGCGCAACAACCTTCATCCCAAGTCTGTCCTTGACATATCCTGGTGTTCATGGACTCTGCACAAAACCAGCATGTCTTCAAGTTGAGAAACCAAACAAAGTTATTGGCACTTTGCTTGCAGTGGGGGATAATATGTTGGAATGATAGACTTTTTCAGAATTTACTTTTGTCTTCTACCTTTTACAGAATTTAGGAGCAGACACTTTATTGTACTATCTGGTCTGCAGGGTTTTTTTCATTTGGGGGCTATTCACACACAGTAGTCCCCTTTAGAAGGCATCTGGTTGTTTCTGGTGAAGGCAACTTCGAGGTTCATTCAAGGATTTAATTCAGGTACATGAGGGGGGCCAGCATTGGTGGTTAGAGAGAGAATGGATCTCTTTTCAGGGATCCAGCGGCAAAATCTTTCCTGATTGTTAAAGCTTCAGTTTCTGGGAAAAAGAATTGGATGTGAAAGCCTTTTGATCAGCCATTCCCAGAAAATACTGCACCTTTGCTATGAATTTTGTTTTAAGTAAATTTTGGCAAGTCAAAGCTATAGGATTGAAAGAGTAGTTTCTGTTCAGAAAGAAAGCAGGGAAGGACATGAAGAGAGAATGAATGGAAGAGAAAAAACAAACTCTGAAAATAGGGAGCTTCTAAATAAATATACCTAAGTTATTTGGGTAAGACTAGGGATAGAATTAGGGGTGTTTCTTATTGCAAATTTACACTCACACTTACTAATGTAAACTCTAGGATCAGGAAAAGTCCAGTCTGTGGGTAAGATCTGCCTGCCATTTATTGTTTTGTGTGTGTGTGTGTGTGTGTGTGTGTGTGTGTGTGTGTGTGTTTAACTAAAGTTTATTGGAAAACAATTCATCTTTGTCTGTGGCTTTGTGTATCATCCGTGGCTGCTTTTGTTCTACAATTGCAGAATTGAGTAGTTGTGACACAGTCTATATGGCCTAAAAAGCTAAACACTGTATTTACTGTCCTGTCAGTCATGGTAAAAGTTTGTCAACATTTGCTTTATACACAGCAAATAGTATTAGACATTTTTGTTACCCAAATCTATTATGAATTGTTAGAGATAACCTACCACTGGGGAGAGAGTGTCTGATTTTAAAACTAGATCTGTGGAGTCACTGATCTAGAGTCAATGATCTGGAGTCAGTGATCTTGCTGGAGTCATTTCTTCCTTCCCCTGTCTCTCTTGGCAATAGGGAACCACGAATCAGTTACGGTGATTGGCCGAAGGTCATACAGCAAATGAGTGACACAGTCAGGATAAACTCCAAGATCTCTATATTTCAAGCCAATTCCATAGAAGTTGATTAAGCAAGCTTCCATTGTGAATGAATAAGTGGTTCATTTTGCCTGGTCTTTAACATGAATCCTGCACAGTTTAGAAATCTGCTTCACGTAGATTTGCTGTGTTTGGATTTTTGGATTTTACCTCAAAAGAGTTAAATCTGTAATAATTACAAAAAGACTACAGTGTAAAGTAGACTCATTTTTTAATGATGATCCTTGCAGGACTTTCGGGTCAGGATTACCATGGAGTATGAAAACTCTCTCAAAGAGAGAGGATCTTTATTAATTCCAAGGATAGTTTTGCTTTCAAAAATCCATTTATCTTGATTTTGAAATTATTCTGCAACCTCAACTTTCAAATTCCACAAATGCCATTCAGACCCTTGGCGCTTAATTATACGTCTGTTTATCTGCACTTTCTTTATGATAAGTATTGGCAATGTGGAGATTTTGTTCTTAAACCTTCCTCTGGCATGAACATAATTAATGATCTTTATTCTGAGTTTAACATGGCAATGAAGCAGACCACTGCTGAATCTGTATCGAGGTATTGGAATATTAAAGTCCTCCACAGAAGTTTGATTTCCTATATTTTTCATTATCTCTGATTTAAATTGTCAAGCATAAGACAGAAGAAAAGCAACAGATGGTACTCAAAGATTTTTCCATTGATCCTAACATCACTGAGTCATGGTCGTTTCATACAGTGAGGCACATCACTCACAGTCGGCTTAGCATCTGACAGGACACAATTGGACATTTAGATTTTTCATTCCTACCTGTTGTGGTTTTTGTCTGTAATGAGGTGTAGACCAGAAATCAATGTTTTGTCATTTAAACTAATGTGCGAAGCATTCATGTTAAAGAATAATGAATAAAATGTATGCACAATGGATGCTTGTATTTTTGTTTTGCTGACCAAAGGAGGTACAAGTCATGGTGTCTAAAGGGAGAATAAATAGAACGGCTGAACTTATGATGAATTAACTTCATTCCTAGTAAATGAGGTTTACAGGGTTAGAAAGACAAGTTGTACTACCCCAAGGTTTTGAAAATTAATTTATTTTTAATTGACAAAAAATTGTGTACATTTAGCACATATGGCATAATGTTTTGAAATATACGTGTGCATTGTGGAGGGGTTTAATCGAGCTAATTAATGTATGCGTGGTACCACATGCTTATTGTTTGCGGTGAGATACTTAAAATTAATCTCTTGGCAATTTTCAAAATTAAAATACATTGTTGTTAACCACAGTCTCCATGTTGTACAGAAGAGCTCTTGAAATTTCTCCTGCTATCAAGCTGAATTATTTTATCCTTTAACCAACATTTTTCCAGCCTGTGGTAGACACAATTCTGGTCTCTGTTTCTATTTCTACTTCCTCCATTTTATATGTTTCCTTAAAGATTCTGCACCTCAGCTGGACAAAGGTGTGTGTATTTCTGGACATTAAATAGATTATCTTGGCGCTACCATCCAGAGATCAAATGATTATTCATATTTCGAAAGGAAACAGCTCACTTCTGTTTATTCTACAAGGAAACAACTCACTTATTTTCATTTATTCTCCCTGTACTTCATCGAACAAGTTGTTATTAAGTATTCATTATGTTCTCAGCCACTGCTGAAATAAATGCTAAGCCAGTCCATACACTATCATTTCTTTTGTAGCTTTTAGGATATATAGTCAGAAAGCAGCGACTAATAAAACAATTTCATAAAAATAAATGTGGAATTCTATACCAAGAGAAGTGTAATAGAGGAAACAATCATGGCTCTACAGTCCTATTGATAAGGGAGAAATGTAACTCCCCACCCATTAGATGTCAAATATGCTGAGTTTGTGGTCACACAACATCATGAAAAGAAATATTGAATCCAAGAAAGAGTTAGAGTTTTTGTTTGTTTGTTTGTTTGTTTTTTGTTTTTTGTTTTTGAAATAAAGGGAAGAGGACTTGGGACCTTCCTGAAAACCCAGAAGCTATTCTCCTTCCCCTTACAAAAGTCCCATCACAGAGGGGTAGAGACCGAGGCTAATTCGAAGGTCTAGAAGATCACCAATGTAGGTCAATATAAAAGGAAATATGATATGTAAGAATATATGATATTGATAAGTTTAGACTTTACTCACTAACCAATAGACAGTCATTGAAGATTTTTAATTAAAAGAAGTACCATGGCTAGACTTGGGATTTGAAAATACCACTCCTACAGCTAGGGTGACAGTTCATTAGAGCAGGAGTAGTAATGGGAGGATGAAAGACAGGAGCAGGGCCTTCCTCTTTCATAATTATGGAATTTCCCATTGGCCTCACTCAAGTGACTTTTTGTGAATTAGAAGACAATTCAGTTTAATCCAGGAGGAAGAAAATAACCAATAAGAGTGTCTGCTCTGATTCAATAGCCTTAAAAACATCAAATTGTTCAAGATCGAGATCATGATAGTTTATAAAGAAGTCCCATTTTTCATGTGAAGAAACAAAGGTTTGCAAAGCTTGAGTGAGACTCAAAGTCTGACAACTTTTTACAGGGAAACAAAATTGAATTCCAAAAATTTCACTTATAAACTCACATTTTATCACCACCATCATCACCTAAAATTCTGGTAATGTAAACATTTTAATAGGGTTCTATAATTAAGCAAGTTATCTAATAAAATCTAAAGAACTGCTAGAAAATAAATTCATGAGTTTCTTTTCAAGAGGTAATCGCTAGAAACCTCAGAAGCGAGTTAAACCATAACATGTACGAATGCAGAGGGGAACCACAAAAGTCCATTTGAATGGACTATACATGTAATTTGTACAGAAATGATTCTTCATAGAATATTGCAGTATAATGTGGTCATCAAACAAGATTTAGAAACGCTCACATTAAGAACTACTTGTAATGTCTCACTGAGTTAGTAGGATTCCCCTTGTAAATGCCTTCGCTGTCCCTATAGTGCTCAATTCACTGCCCATTAGATATCAATTGAATGAAAAATTCATTTGTATTGAAATAAGAAATCTACTTGTCAATATTTGGTTAATTGTTTTCACATTGTACAAGTTCTGCAGGATGTGGATAAAAATATTAGAAACTTATCTCATTCCATTATTTTAAATTTTCATTTTGAGATACTCATTATAATGTGTTTAATGTATTAATATATTTATGTGCATATACATGCACACATTTTCTTAAAGGTTGCTACTTTAAGATAGATATTTGCAATTGAGGATATGAGGTTGTACAATGCACAAGGTCTAGAATCAAAGATTTCATCTCATAGAAAATTAATTCCTTATAAATGTTGCCTTAAGTTTACAAAGAGTTCCCAAATTCTTTTTGTTTTATTATTACTTGATCTTCATCACAACCCTGTGAGATTGATTAGTTATATTAAAAAAAAATTTTTTTCTGAACTGGAGGATAGATTGCATCCAATGATGAGAGAAAAAAGTCCTTCTCCAATGGACGGAACAGCACATTTTTTAAACTTCCAGAGCCACTAATTGTGAAGCAGCATTCAAGTGGTGATCTGTGACAAACTTCACTTCTATCTTCCTCTGCTCAAGCTCTGCAAAGAGTGTAGCTGAGCAGCACATCTTAGCAGCTGAGTCTTGAGCAAATTTCCTTTTTAATGGAAAGTGCTCATGAAGGGATCCTCAGGAAACCCCGGGCTGTCAGGTGTCCCAAGGAGCAGGGAAACAGGAAGATAGCCCCTCTTCTCCTCGCTCTCCACCCTTGGAACGTAAGAGATTGATTTTCGGTGTCCTAGATATCCAATGAATCCAGCAATTTAAAATGCCAGCAATTTAAATGTGCAAGTATTTCTGGTATTCTGTAGCAGTTCTTATTGATTTCAGCTAAAACAATATTTTTAGGAGCATTCCACACAGGTAATAAAAACAGGAAGAAAGTCTGACCTGCTGGATCAACCTGTACACGCTTTGTTAAAGGGCAACTTTATTCAATAGTTAAGAAACAAAATAAATCTAATTAACTCTATTAGCTATGAAAGATATTTGTAAGAATTAATTTTTAGTTTTTTGTGTCACAAAAAAAGATGCCTTCCCCTTCACAGAATTACAGAATCTTAACCTAATAAAATAATAAATCATGCTGGAGAAAGGCAATCTCTTTGCTTCTAAAATTCAGTTTTTATTCTTTGCTTCAGGCACCTAGTTTTAAAGTTTTCAAATCATAGAGAAGTTAACTCTTGATATTTGAACCAAAAATGAATGAGTGCTTATTTGCCTTTGAGCTTGATGGTCTTGATTTTTAATCCAGGTACATCACTGCTAGTTGGTGTTACTGTTAGTCAGAATCATTTATCCATCCTGCCTGGTTCTGTGCTATGAGTGGCACCTTAAAAAGTTCCACACAGTAGTTAATCCATTGACCACTTGGATAACTGTTCAAATCTAAGCATTTAAGAACAATTAATTTTAAAGCATTTTTTCCTTCTGTCCTTGTTGGTTTAATTGAGGCATAATTTACATAGAAAATTCACTAATTTGAGATGTAAAATCCTGTTTTAGAAATCTAAATCATCCCAAGATAAATTGTCACCAAGATATAGAACTTTCCATCTTTGAAAAATTCATTTAAATTTAATCTTCCCCCTTTCTGCTACATGCACACACCGACACAGGGGGAGACAGAGACCCACCCTAATAAAGGCTGGTCCACTTTCTATTGGTACATATTGCCTTCTCTTTGATAAATGGAATCAAATATTATGTAATCTTTGTATTTTTTTCATTCAGTTTGTTGCTTTTGAGAAACATGTTAGAAGTATCACTTGGCTGCTCTTTGTGTTGGTGTATCGTATAACTTTGTTTGTATACTTCGTAGTTTTTACATTCTCAAACTGACGGACATTTGGGTTCTTTCCAGTTTGGGTGTAATAAGAATAAAGCTGTTACAAACACTTGTAAGCGAGTCATTCAGGGGACATATGTTTTTAATTCTCTTGGGTAAATAGTGTATTACTGGGTTTTATGGTGTGTGTTTAACTTCACAAGAAACTGCTCAAGTGTTTTCCAAAGGACTACAGCATTGTGTATTTCAATCTGCATTATATGTGTTCTAGTTTGTCCAGGTTCTTGACATAGTTAAGTATTTTGACTTTTTAATTTTAGTCTTTCTAGTTGGTGCATATTAATATTTTGTTGTGTTTTTAATTTGAATTTTTCTAAAGCATAATGCTAAGAATATTCTTATGTGCTTACTATTTATGTATCATTTCGCTCAAATGTCTGTTCAAACCCTTTGCCCATTTGTTTGTTTTTTTGTTTATTGCGACAAATATATGTATTTTACAAATATTTTTAGCGAGGATATAACTCTCATTTTTAGTTTCTTAATAGTTTCTGAAAAAGTATTTTTAAAAGTTGATGAACTCAGCTTATCCCTGCTTTTGTTAAAATGTATGTCCATTTTGCCATAATTTAATAATTTTTTATTGTTTCCTCTAGAATGTTTACGAGTGTACCCCTTATATTGAAGACTATAATCCACTTTAAGTCAATTTTTGTTATTTTGTACCAAGAAGGCTTAATTTTTTTCTCTGCTTTTATCTTTTTTTCACTATCATTTTCGGGAAGATATTCTCCTTTTTTGATTGATTGCCTTCTTTAAAAATAAACTAATCATATATAATGGGTTCATTCTGTTCAGTTGATCTGTATGTCTTTTTTTTTTTTTTTTTTTTGGTGCGGGGGATCGAACTCAGGCCCTTGTGCTTGCAAGGCAAGCACTCTAATCACTGAGCTAAATCCCCAGCCCTTGTATGTCTCTTTTTACATGAACAGTACATTGTCTTCGCTATCATGGCTTTAAGATAAGTTTTGAAGTTAGATGATATAAATTCTTCGGCTTCATGTTTCCTTTTCAAGATTAGTTATGTCTATTAGAGGTTCACAGCTTTCCCACATAAATACTAGAATCAGTTTATCATTTTCTAAAATATCCTAGATTTTTCATTAAGTTTGCAATTAATAAATGAATTAAGTATATAAATTCATCTCTTAAAAATATTCAGCATGTTATATTGAATTTCTTTAATTTCAACAATTTTACAATTTTTATTTTATAGGTTTCTCATATGTATTTGCCAACATATAGTTATTTTATAATTTTCTGCCATTATAAATGAAACATTTACTTTTCAATGTTCATTGCTAGGGTATATAAATACATTCATTTTTATTTATATTTGATCTTATATCTAAGTAAACTTAGTTCTAATATTATCTTTGTAGATTTTGAAGGTTTTGTTTTGTGTATTATACTGTAAAATATTTAGTGCTACAGGATTAAATAAAAGCGTGAGAACAGTCACCTTTGCTTTGGTCTTAATCTTAGGGAAAAAAATTCAATTATTTACTGTTATGATTTTTTTTTCTTTTTGCTTACAAGCCCTTTATTACATTGATGAAATTCACTTGTATCTGTGCTTTCTGATTTTCTTTATTTTTCTTTCTAACTGCACAGTAAATTTTTGTTAAACGCTTTGCTTGGATAAAAAGAGGTTATCAAGTGTTTTATTACCCAACCCTCATTTCTCTCTTTTCTATCTTTTAATGTGATAAATAATATTGATTCATGTCCATGTGTTACTTTTGCAGTACCACTTACTTGTTTATATTGCTAAGTATGATACTATAATATTGTGGGCTTTTGGCTTCTAGCTTCATGAGGAATATTGGTCAGCTATTACCCTTCCTCACAATGCTTCTCTGATTTAGTATCCTTAAGATATTGGCCTCATGAAATAAATTAGAAGCCTTTACTCCTTACTTGCTTTTTGGAAGCCTTAGTGTAGAGTAAGCATTGTTTCTTCCTTAATCGTTATTAGAATTTGATGTGTTCTTTTGTTTTTTTGTCGTTGTTGTTTTGAGGGAAGGTTTTTGATTAGGGATTTGTGTTGCAGTTGTAGCATTACTCAAGTTGTTATTCAATTTTTTAGAATACCTAAATGACCAACAGATACAGAAAAATGTTCCATGCCATAAATCATCAGGGAAATGGAAGTCAAAACCACAATATTATCTTACACCTGTTAGAATGACTGTTAGCAAAAAGATAAAAGATAGCAGTGTTGGTAAGCATGAAGAGAAAAGAGAACCCTTGTGTACTGTAAATGGGAAGGTAAATTTGTACAATCGTTATGGTAAATAGCAGAAACGCTCTTCAAAATTTAGGAGTAGAATGACTACATGACCTAGTAATTCTTCTGGAAAATGCACATGACCCAAGAACTCTTCTAGTAGGTACACATAACCCAAGGATTCTTCTGGTGGGTACACATGGTTAAGGAGTCAGTATGTCAGGAAGCTAACTGGACAGTGTTCTGATGTCTACCACAAAATTATTCACAACAGACCAGATACATCATTAACCTAAGTGCCCATCAACAGGTAAACAGATGTCATATAAACCATTTAGCCTTGAAAAAGAAGATAATATCACTTGCAATAATATGTATAAACCTGGGGAAAATCATGTTATATGAAAAAAGCCTGGCACAGGAAGACAAATACCTCACAATGTCACTTACGTGTGGAATGTAAAGAACTAAACCTCCGTAGAAAGAGAAAGCGACATGTGATGGTCGCTAGGGACTGAGGAGTGAGGTACATGGGAGATGCTGATAAAGAAAATTTCAGTTAGAAGGAATTAGTTATGATATCTGTTATACAACATGGTGGTTATAATCAATAGGAATATATTTTACACCTGAAAAGTTAAGAGAATGGCTTTTTAAAATGTTCTCCATGCAAGAAAAAACCAAAAGATATATATGTGAGGTGATGCATGTGTGAAATAGCTTGATTTGGCCATTTTACAATGCACACATTTATCAAAACATTCTGTAGGCCATAAGTATATATAATTTTTTACCCATAAATTAGAAATAACCCACTTATTACTTGTGAAATACAAGGGAAAGAGATTAACATCTGTTGTTTTTTTCTTTTACATTTTATAAGACTTGCATTTATGTAGAAACTATAGTGATATTCTCTATTTTATTCCTTATATTTGTAATTTCTGTCTTTTCTTTTCATCTTTCAATCTGACTGGAGGTTGGTCTATTTTATTAAACTCAAGCATACAGCCTTTCCTTACATTAATTTGCTCTATTTAACTTCACAATTTCTGACCTTACTATATTTTTTTCTTCCTATGTTTTTTTTTAAATGGAGGAATTAACTTGTTCTTTGTCAAGTGGAAACTTGATTGATGTATTTGAGACATTTCATTACATCAAGTATAAATGTTTCATGCTATAAATTTTGCTTCTAAGTACTAGTTGATTTTCATGCTTCTCAGAAATATGGTATATGTTCTGTCTTCACTTGTATTTAGTTTAAGGGGTGTTATAATCCTTGTGACAGCTTCCTTTGACTTCACATTTTTTTCTAGCATTGCTACTCAACTTTAAAAATTGAGTAGTTTTTCAGTTATCTCTATTTTTGCTTTCTGATTTTTTTTTGTGTTTTCAGATAAAGTGTTTCATGTGACTCCAGTTCTTTCGAATACATTGAAATGTCATTTTTGTATTAAATATCCAATCATATTTTGAAGAGGTTTGAAAAATGCAAAGTAAGTATGTTACATTTCTGGTTACATATTGTATTTCTGGTAGTTTTTATTTCATGATATATTCCAGTGGTGGCAAATCTATGGCACGTGTGGTGCAGTGGGCTGTTTGTATCAATGAAAGCTCTAAAAACCTCCATCAGTTTCCACCTGATGTTGTCGTTCTGTGAAACACTCTCATAACTTCCTTTAATGTTTTTTGAAGTCCAGGTTAGGTGAAAAGAATGTCAAATTAAGCATGTCTGCAAAGCACTTATTTTTGCAGTTAGTTTAGAAGGATATTTTTATTGGGTATAAAATTACTTTTGTCCTTTTTTCTTCTGCTTCGAAGATTTCATTCAGTGACTATCAGGTCTGCAATGTTTCTGAAGACAAATCCACTGTCTTTCTGTATATTTAATTTCAGATAATTTCTGTTGCTACCTGTTTGCTTTCATTAATCTTTTCACAAACTTAATTTGATCCCATCTGTTTTTATTTCAGTTATTATATTTTTACCTACAGG
This sequence comes from Hystrix cristata, assembly GCA_004026905.1. NCBI lineage: Eukaryota > Metazoa > Chordata > Mammalia > Rodentia > Hystricidae > Hystrix > Hystrix cristata. The sequence continues at coordinate 9,434 of PVJO010003910.1, read as the reverse complement.
CTTTCTATTTATTTTTTAATTTTCTATTTCCTTTGTCTCATGGACATGCTTTCTGCTACCTTCTTGACTATATAAATATTATTTTTAATAGACGTCCTAATGTCTTGTGTATTAGCTCTAACTTTTCTGGATCTGTTTCACTTTATTTCCGCCTAATTGTGGAGTATAATGTTTTGTTGTTATTTTTCTTAATAAAATAATTAATTTTGTATATTGGATAAAGTTTGTTTATATGTTGATATTTTGTATTTTATATCATTTGCAGTTATTACGATATTTTTTTTTCCCTAGTGTAAAGTCACTTGAAAACAATTTCGTATTTTTTGGTCTTTGCTTTTAAACTTTGTTAGTTCAGGTCCTATATAGCCTTCAGTGTAGGGCTACTGAGCTCCACTTCTAAAACGATGTCTTTCTTACATTGATTTATTATGCCTTGTGCTTGTGGGAGCGCAAAATATCTCGTTGGTTATTGTAAGTTTCTAATCAATATCTATTTATTTCCTGTGGTACTTTCAACAGCCTTGCTAGTTTTCTTATACATGCAAAGATTATTATTTGGGTATTTGGGCAAAGTCTCAAATAGATTCTCCCTCTCTCTCTCTTTCCCTCCCTCCCTCTCTCTCCCTCTCTCTCCCTTGTGTGTGTGCACTCTCTCTCTCTCCCCCATCTCATCTCCATCTCTTTTTTTCTACCTTTCTCTTCCTTCACAGCAACTTCTCCCTTTTCTGTCTTTAACTCTTACACTCCTGACCATTTTGGGCTCTCTGAACCTCAGATTCTGACTTTTCAATTCAATAAAACACCAGGTTCTGCTTGGGCTCTTCCTCTATATGTCATTTTCCGTAATCTTTCTCCAGGCTTTCAGTCAGGAGAGCAATTGTACGGTTCATCTGATTCATTTAACTGGAACATATACCCATATACACGCTGTTTTCCTTTTAAGGTGAGTGTACAAATCTGAGCTATCTATTTTATTCCACCATGACCCGCGAGTATATGTTCAGTTATTGAAGAGGACGAAAACATAATTTCCTCAACCCTCAAAAATGTATAGCAGGGATAGATCCATATAACAAAATACAGATGAACAAGAGAAAGAAACACGAGTCTATCATCCAATGCAGTGTACCTCATGTAAAGAAAAGCAGCTGAAGGAGATGGCTGGGGGGTCCGGCTTAAATAACACTTTGATAAAGAACAGGAGGCTTTAGAGATGTGACAAGACAGAGGAAAACCGGATCCAGGCTTCAGAGGTGGGGAAACTGTAGGAAGTTAAATTTCTGGAGGGAACAAAAAAGTTTGCACAGAAATTCCTCTGATACTGCTACCTCTGAACTGTTGAACAAATAGTGTAAGGAGAATTTACATCTAACCTTTAGATGAGACAAAGGAATGGGTAGCATGTAACAACTTTTGTCGTTGTGAATTTCTGTCCTGCTTTTGGATAAATGAAGAGAAGACAGAGTTCCCTTGCATTTTATCTGTCTTTGGCTCAATAATCATTAATATTTTAGGAAAAGTATTTTAGTTTTTGCCAACAGCAATCTTTTTATTTTCTTTTTCCTATTTGTGTCTTTCCCATTCTTACACCAAATACAAATGCGTTTCATTTGGGTGATGTTTTAACTCATTTACTACGGTTTCTCAAAGTCTCTGGTTTTTTTTGTTTTGCTCTGCTTTTTCTTTGCATGTATGTTTTTGTGTTTTGAAGAGGGAGTCTTGCTGTATTGCCTAGGCTGGGCTTGAACTAAAGATCAGCCTTCCTCAGCTTCCCAAGTAGCTGAGACTATAGGTGTTTGCCACCCTGCTGGCTCACTACGACTGTATTTAATGTCTCAAACAGTACATTGGACTTCTCTCATCCTCCCCTCTTCTGTCTTCCTTTCTTCTTTGCTTCCCTCATTTCTTCTAAAACTAGCAAAGATTTTTGCCTGTCATTAGCTATTTTTCAAGACTGTTTTTAATGTCCATAACTATTCTTAAGTTTTCAAGCATGCAGGGTGAAAAGTTTCTGCATCATCTTTATTCAGATCAGTTATTTTATTGGTGGAGGACCATTTTGTTTCAGTTCAGGCTAGCAATCTTTTTTGTGCATTAAAATAAAAAACTGGAATATTGAATATAGTCTCCATTTACAGAGATTCTCAGTACTAATTGGGAGAATCACTAGGCTTTGATAAAACAGTCCATTGTTAGTTACACTGAAATGAGTTGTATCTGGTTACTCACGGGTGAAGCAATGAAGAGGTAGATGAGATTGTGGAGCTGTTCTGGAAGATGGTTGCTTATTTTTCTGAGATCTTTTTATCATTCCATTACAATCATTATGATATTACCAATGAAAAGTTTTCCTGTGTGTACCATATTATTAAATTTACTCTAGTTATAATACCCAAGTTTGGTTAAATTTGTATTTTCATTTTTTTAATGGTACATTTTAGTTATATGTAGTGATAACATTCATCATAAGGAATTTGTACCAGTGCACAATATATCTTTCTGCTTCTTTTTTTCCCATTCCCCTCCCATCCCTTTAGCCCCTCCTCCTTCCTTATTTACAAAAGCTTTATTTCCATTTTTTTCTTCTGTTCTTTTTTCTCTTCTCCTGTGTTCAAATAGTGATATAAAAAATACAGAAAAAATCTTAAGTATTTTTCTTCTAAAATTAGTGTCATATTTTATCACATCATTAACTTGATTTGAGTAATTATATTAATATTAAAATTTAGAAGTTGGTTTTTCTGCAGACTTCCTAGATATCCTTATTAGTTTAAGAGTTTGAAAATGGCATTTTCCTTTCCTAACTTAATTATTTAAATCATTTTATAATACAATTAAAAATAATTTGGACTTTGGGGATGTCTCTCTCATACACACACACACATAAACACAAACACCTCCGAGAATTAATGAAAATATTAGAAGAAATTCATTTAGATTCATTCCAAGACCATTTTGTATGAAAAGGAAGGTAGCTAACAAAATTATTAGTTATTGTCTATGGTGGATTCCTGGGAAACTTGTTGGAATTGACAGTTTGGAATGACTTCAATTAACCTATGGGTTGTTTCTATGAAAATAAACATTTCTTAAGTGATTAATGAAATATTTGTAAAGGTCATTTAATTACAGTAGTTGTGGTACTTCTAAAATATGCTTCCCTCTATATTTACACATATTTTATAGGTGATCCTTCATTTCCACATTCCAGTTACAAATTAGTATAGTATAGAGTACTGCAGTGGTTCCCTCTAGGTAAGTGGAATATCAGTGATTTAAAGTTTCTTCACCACTTGTTATTTTACTATTTTTATATATTTAGTAACTTTCTGTGTAATCAATTAACTTTATTCCATGCCGCAGATAAAATTTCCCAAAGCTACCTTTCCAACATACCAATTTTTTCCTTCAAAATCAAATTGTAGTAATCTCCTGCATTTTATAATAGGAAAAAGTAGTATTTCTAGATAAGGAATAACATAGAGTATTTCTTTAAAATACCTTAATGCTGTAGTTAGATGACCTGATCTCTAAAATAGCATCAAATTCTAATTTTTTAGCTAGGTATTTCAAAGCTAGAGACTTTTTTGGACGGGGGTTATGTTTTCCCACGTTATAACTTAGTACATCTGTAAGTATCACAATGTTCTGTCTATTACTTAAATTGTTTCTTTATCAGCTAATTCATCTGTATAGGCAAATGATGATACATAGTGAAGTCACAGATTCATCAATTATTTAGATAGAACATATTTTGTATATTGTGTGGGTTTTAGTTCTTAGATGTTCGATTAATACTTGATCAATTTTCTCTTTGTGACTTAAAAGTAAATTTCCTGGATGTATTTTGATGGCCTCATTTGAATTGGGCATAGTCACTCAGATTTTAACTTCTATGTATACAAGAACGTGTAGCATGTTATCTGTCCTAAATTTAGATGCCCTTTTATTGATGAATACAAAGAGATTTGGGACCTATATGAAATGATTATCATATTAGATTTTCTTTCTTTTAGCTACCTATAGTTTTAGAAAATTATCTCTATAAAATTCTATAAAATAACACTAAGAACTTTCAACCAAATCATTTGCTATCTGTAAGTTTCTATTCTTTGTATTTTATAGCTGGAACTATTTGAAACAGTGTATGAAACTTTCTGTGTTTTCCTAATTGGTTTTTATAGAATATTACATTAATTAATATTAAATGTTTAAGTTTGGAAAGGGTTAGATTTTTTGTGCTCTGTTTTGTACTGACTAGAAAAAAATCTTTGATTTTTGGCAATATTGTTACTTATTTGTTTAGAGTACATCTTTATTATGGATGTTTTATTAAAATATACTGTTTTCAGTAGAACAAAGAGAATCCACACAGGACAAAAGCCTGAGATTTATTGTTTGAATATTCCAAAGCCAAAAGTGTCTATTCATATTAATCAATCAGATCTAAAGGGCCAGTATTGGCTGCTTCATTTTATACTGCTTCACTTTCTTTTATTTCCCATTTCTTAGTCCACAAGTGTTTATAATTGTCAAAGTCTTTTAAAAAGTCCCATGCAATCCTTTCAGCATAAGGGAAGAAACATGTGTCCCAAAAGATAAAAGATATGCTTATATTTGCTTTGTTGATCATTGCTAGTGCTAAATCTTCACAGAAGTTTGCTAGAGGTCTTAAAATGTAACATAAATCTTTTAAAAATAGTTTTTCTCCCATCTGCTATGCTCTGAATGTATGTATTCCCCCTCAAAAGTCACAGGCTAAAATCCTCACTCTCTGCATAAAATACCTAAGGCAATGGTAATGGGAGGTAGGATCCTTAGACTGCAATGGTGGCGCCCTCATGGATGGAATTCTTGTAAAACATTCCCCAGAGCGCTAGCTAGCCTATTGCGCTATGTGAAGAGTGAGAAGAAAGCTGCTTTCTATGAAACAGGTAATTAGTCTTAACCAGATACCAAATGCGCTGGAACCTTGATTTTGGACTCCACAACCTCCAAAACATGGAGAAATAGATTTCTGGTTTTTTGTAATCTCCTATTTCTGCGGCTTTTTGTTGTAATACCCTAGATGCACTAAGGCAGTGATGGCAAACCTTGTAGAGCACGAGTGCTGAAACCACAACCCAAAACAGACTTATTTATCACAAAGTGCCAACACTACAATTAAACCTAAATACTGAGGTTTTAGTTTGGAAAAACACAATACCAAAGCTTTCAATGATGCAAACAGCCTGCTGCAGAACAAGGGCCATAGGTTTGTCACCACGGCACTAAGATGACACAAATGGGTAGAGTATCCATATTCTAGGAATTCAGTCTCAGTCTCCTCCTTGTATTCTAGAATGATCCAGGGTGAGGGAAGAGAAGAAGGGTCCATCTGAAAAGATAGATCAACATTTTCAAAATGGTCCTTTTTACATGGACTTTTTTCCTTTCCCTCATTACTAATAATTTAAGTAGTCGACAAAACCCCTGGGTTCATAGTCCCAGCATCTTGTTCAGCAAACCTAGCTAAAATAAATGTGTTAGGAAGAACCAGCATCTACGAGGATGCGTGCTCCCTTAGCTGTGGTTTGTTATAAAACTACTGCAAATGTCTTCCCAGCAGGGTGCTAAATTTGTAGTTCTACCACCACTAACACCTTACTTTTCGGTGGGACTATAGAATGAGTCTTTGCCAGCTGAAGAGGAGCAGAAAAGACACATCACTGAAGAAACAAGATGAAGAGAAAGGCTGGTGTTTTTTCTGTCTTTCTTAATCTTCCCTTTCTCTCTCATTGACTGCAAAGAAGGAAAGTCTGTGGCCTTAGGAATCACCTGTCTACACTTAAGAATCATTTTTTGCTGTTACTGTGACTCAGTACCCAATACTCGCACTCAAAGGAGAAGAGGTGTGGCAGCTAGCGCGTAATTTAAACTTAGTGGATTTGGGGGCTGTCCTGGAGTGCACTTTCAGTTATGTCTTGGTGGGTCACGGACGCATGGGCTTTGAGTCTGTGCCTGGTCCCTTGCTCATCCTTCTGTGGCTCTCTTCTCCTGCAGTCTCCCCAGCTACCATGAATTAAGCAGCTTAGCTCCAATATGCCCTTCTGCCATGATGTCTCTGTCTTCGAGATGGCTGGTCATGGACTGAAATCCTGAGCAAATGAATCCTCTCCTTTATATTGTGTGGGTTGAACATTGTGTTTCAACAATTTGAAACCTGATTAATACAGAAAATTGCTTCAGAGAAGTGAGATTGTTGCTGTGACAGTACCTGAGTGTGGTTCAGAAGCATTTGGGATTGATTCGCAGGAGGAGTTTGGAACTGTTTGGAGATATGAGCTAGAGAAGCCCTAGAATAGTATAAGCATACCCTGATGGGTGCTTCTGGTCAAAGCTCAGAAGACCAGAGTTCTGATAAGAATGTGAACAGTAAAGACCAGCCTGGGAAGTTTAACTTTGGGAACAAGAATTTCATTGGCAGTTGAACTAGAGGTGTAATATTTGTGATACACTTAGGCAGAAAATTTGCCTACATACTTCCCATGTTTGGAAATTTTATAGAGATTGAGATTAAGACTGGTGGACTAATTTATCTGGTGGAGAAAATTTCAAGACAAACTAATATTCAGTCTTTGGCATAAATACTACCGGTTACTTTTAGCCAGATTTATAGTAAGAATTGGGGCAAAAGGGAGAGCAAAATATTACAAAAAATTTAAATTTAGGACCAGAAGTAACCATGTATAAAGTTGGAGCAGTAGGAGGTCTAGTTGCTAAAGATATTAGCACCATTAATAAAAGGAAACCAAGTGCTTTGTAGAGAAATAACAAGAAAGGTGCCTTAAAGACATCTTAGGAATCTTCAAGACCCCACCTATTGCAGGCTCAAGAGTATAAAATTATCAACCCGTCTTTTCAAAAAAGTTCCTAAGACTGCTGCTAAGACGTCTTAGGGAATTGATTCCCCAGGATTTATTTTACTGTACTCAGCCATCTAGACCCTCAAAGACTGCTGTAGCCCCTCCTCCCACTAACACCAGACCTTGGCATTGTCCAGATGATACTGGTTTTACTAGCATGTAGAATGCAAGAGTTACAGGATCAGGAAGACTTCCACTTAGACTTTAAAGGAAGGCCTGGAAGGCCAGGCAAGGAGTTCCTGAGAGCAGTGCGTGAAGCTGTGGGAATGAATCAAAGGTGTAGTGGAGACCCAGGAAGTCAGATATGCCAGAATGTGGAATATCTGCCAAGGAAAATTACAGACCATGAGTGGAGTCGGCCCACATAGTTGCATGCTACAACTGGCAAGAAAATAGAGATGTAGTCACAAGCCATTTGGAACTTACATTTTACAACCCTGTGCCACAGATGAGAGGTACAGAGCTAAAAGAGTTGCTAGGTTTCAGTTTTCTTTGATCTGGTTCTTTTCTACTTATATTCTATGCTTGTGGAATGATAATGTTCATCTGCACCACTGCACCTTTTGGGATTATGTAACTTGTTTTTTATCTTTGCACAGATTCACAGCTAAGAGTTTGCCATGAGTCTCAGAGGAGACTTGGGTTTGGGCTTTTTTAAAATGCTGGAAATGTTGAGATTTGGGGAAAAGGATTATTTTATTTCAAGCTTTATAGCGGATAGCTGTTTCATGTTAGGTAAAATTATGAACTTGCTGTTGTTTTTATTTGGAGATTAAGTATGGTTTAGGGGTATATGTTTGGATAACAAGTTAGAAAGTGAGATACAGCAGTTCGAGTGGAATTTCAACATGATTGTCTTTTGTGCAAAGCACACTTCTAGATATATCTGGAGGGGTTGCAGGCGCATGGCATAGAGTCTGTGTCTCTTTTTTTGCTCTTTCCTCTCTGGCAGTCTATCACTTCTCTGCTTCCCACCCATGAACTAAGCACACATGCTTCACCATGCCCTTCTACCATGCTGTATCTGCACTGGAACCGCCCAAGCACAAAGAAAAACACTGGACAAAGTAAACCTCCCCTTTAAGTTGTGGGTGTTGGTTATTGTGTCTTATCAGTGAAAACGCTGACTAATAAATGAGATTTAATTTGATTCACATTTCAAGGCGATTCAGCCCATGGTCAGCTGCTTCTAAAACAGAAGCATGATAGAAGAGTGTGATGGAGCAAACTTGCTTAGTTCATTCCGGCTAGGAAGCAATCAATCAAGTTGGCAGTCCACACTAATGACCACACCATGAATCAGGAACACTGTAAATGAATTACTACAATTATAATACATAAATTTTTGTTATGACTTTATACTGGGTATTTGATATGCTTATTCAAATTGCTTTTCAAATTAATCATGTACAATAAAAGTAATATGCTTATTTATTTCACTGCCTAGATATGTTTTCTTGTGCCTAGGAATGAAGCAATAGCCTCATTTAAGTTGAGAAAACTAAGAAGAAAATGTTATGGGGAAATATAAAAGTGGTGCTTTTGAAGAATATGTTGATATTTAAGCCATATCATTGTTCCTCTCTCAAGCAATTTTCACACCTCATATGAAATGTTTCATCCCTCTTCTTTCATAGTGCCCACTGTTTTCTTGTATGACTCATTTATGGTACATATTACCATTGAATCCATAAACTTTGCCTCGGGGTATTTCTATCAATGTAAATTGATGTCCTTTTAACTTTATTTGGCATTCACTGTCATGTTAGTATAGAAATTTTGTGATGACTTTCACACATATATTAAGATTCACAACTGGGCAAACTCCAAAATTCACATCCTTCATGTTAGGTTTTAGAGTATGTAAGGTAAATCCCAATGAGACTGTATGAAAATTCAATGTAACATGTATGCATTCCTTTTGTATTGATTGAATTGTTCTCAGGTAGTTGCAGAGTGATTGTTAGTTATACACATAGGTGGAACAGTACTTTCAACAGCAATGATAATTATAATATCAGCATTTTTAGACTTTGTAAGACAATGTCAAAGCTCATTTAATCTTCACAAAAATATATCAGTTAGCATATTAATATTATTCTCTTTACAGAGGAGTGAAAGAGAGTGAGATAAGTAACATGCTGACATTTTCACATGTAACAAGCTGATATTCAAACCTAGAGTTAATCATTTTTAGCCCTTACATTGTAGCGAATTTCAATTAAGACTTAGAAATTGTGATATGAAATAAAAAGATTTATATTTTGGTCTCCCTTAATTGAAATAACCAGGAACACATATGAAATAGTCTTTAACAAAGACAATAATAAAACAAATTTGATGTGTACTAATAAGTGTCTGATTTATTTCACTTAATAGTATGTTCTCAAGGAACATCCATTTACATACAAATGACTCTAGTTTATCCTTTTTTTATGGCAGTGTAGTTTCTCTGATATGAGAAACCATAAGTGTAAATAAGGACAAAGGGGTAGAATAGATATCGTGTTTTTTTTTTTTTTTTAAAAA